>BGPR01009486.1:0-41387 GCA_013235015.1 Araneus ventricosus
AAACCTTCGTTCCAGTTACGTATTGCTCCAACTACTCTTGGAGGAGAATAACTATCTTGTCATTATGTCTTTCATGAACTAAAAAAAAGTGTTTTCATTTATTCAAATAATATACATTATAAAACTACCGCTATTTTATAATGGAAAAGCAGAACTATATAAGAATTTTGTAATTTAATTTGTAACGATCAGCGTTTTCGATGCTGCAATCTTTTAAAAAACGCGCTTTTAAGCAAAGTGGTGAAATGAAAATAAAATTACTGCTTCTTGGTCAGAAGCTTCCAATTAGAAAGCAATATTTATAAGTCCATTATAAGCGCCACTATCGGTCATTACAAACACACTTCCTTCATGTTATAAATTTATGCAATTTCTATTACCGACGCTACAATTTGCTGTACAATTCAACAAAGCCTATTAGTTCAGGCGAAATAGTACTTTGAAACGGAAAAGAAAGAAAATTAATTAATTCCTTTTCCTCTAATTGGAAGCTTCGCAGAATGAAACTCAATCTATTCAAATGCAATTTAAAATTTACCACTATTTTAAAAAAATTTATAAGGAGTTTTAAATTCAAATTTTGAGAATGAAGTCACTAAAATTATCAGTGAACATTACCAATGCTTACAATAATAGCCTTAGTACGTTAAAGCGTGAAACGGAACGAAGATAGATCGTAGGTTTGTGAAGATTCAGAGAATCGTACCTTCAAAAATTTATTTAACCGTGTCAGGCCAGGTTTAGAAATCTTAAATGTCGAACTTCAATCAAATGTACAATTGGAACGCAGCAGTTCAGCATATAGTGAGTAAGCACCCTCAGCGTCCGTACTCAGAGGCTGAAATCTAGAAAATATAAAATTCCTCAAATAACTCGCATTGTGCGCCTAGGGTACTGACAAAGAATGTGCATTTTGATCATCTAGAATCAATTCCCCCAATGATTTCGGTGACAAAAACCGAGAAAACGTAGAAAAATCATTTAGAGGTTTAAAATGTAAATCCCCACTTCAAGAATTCTTCAAAAAGGTACAACCTTCTGAGATTATTTGCTTTATGAAGCACATTAAATTCAACAAAGCACCTGGAATTTACTCCATTACAAATAAGATGCTAAAAAATTACCTAAAACTGACTGAAATTTTTAATCACATGCTCAAATTCAGACACTTACCTAACTGCTGGAAAACGGCTAGAGTTCTGCCAATTTTGAAGCCGGGCAAGGATCCGATTCACCCTGTTAGTTACCGACCAAATTCGTTGTTACCAACTCTCAGTAACCTAGGAGAGAAATTAATTCTAAATAGGTACATAACACATGCCACAAAACTCAGGCTTCCCATGCCTCAGCAATTTGGGTTTACCCCACAACTTTCCACGACCCATCAGCTCCTTAGAGTTGTAGAGAATATTCATGAAGAAAAGAATTCCAATCTGGTTACTGCTGCCATATTCTTAGATATTGCAAAATCCTTCGATAAAGTGTGGATCGAGGGTCTGATTCACAAATTAATTGCTTACAAATTTCCTCAATTCATTGTTGAGATAATACAATAAAATCTTACGAATAGGCACTTCATTATTCTTGTTAAAAACTCAGACTCTACACCAAGAAAACTTCAGGCTGGCGTACCCCAAAGGGGAATTCTGGCCCCTATAATTTTTGTTTTGTTCATGAATGAAATCCCACAGGTCAGGAATATTATACTCAGCCTTTACGCCGATGATACGGCCATACTCTCGCAAGGTGAAACCCTTGATAAAGCTATTGTACCCCTTCAAACTACCTTAAAAATCTAGAAGCCTGTCTTGTGAGATGAAAAATTAAACTAAACGCTGACAAGACAGAGGCAATTCTCTTTAACGAATAGAATGACGACTGGCCAAAAGTGAAGGTTTAGGGCACTCCAATCGAATGGAAAAAAGAAGTGAAATATTCGGTGGTTATTCTGGATAAGCAACTAAACTTCCGAGCCCATACTAGCCAGATCAAGGAAAAATATAACAAAGCATTCCTTTCCCAATACTCTTTAATCTGTAGGAACTCTAGTCTTAATCTCAACAACAAGGTACTGATCTATTTAGCGTATTTCAGACAAATTATCACTTACGCGAGTCCCATTTGGGCCTGCACTGCTAAAAGTAACTTACGAAGTATTCAGGTGTTTGAAAACAAAACCCTAAGAATGATTGCAAACGACAGGTGGTACCATCGAAATATTGATATACGAAATGCATTAAATGTTCCCTTCCTTCAGCATTTCATTCAAAAACTTGCTACAATTTTTATAGAAAACTACCGAATATCAACAACCCCGAAATGGCTAAAATTCCTGCTTATGATCATAATGATCAACAGAATCGTAAGAGACCAAGAATGACTATATCACTCTGAGTTTTCCCCCACACTGTTGTGCATGCCTTTCTTTAACCTTTTCCCGCCTCAGATAATTTTTCAAAACTTTCTTATTTCCCATTATATTAAACAAAACTTTTAAAATTATTTTTAAAAAACTACTTTTGTATTTATGTAGTTTGTAACTTTTTATTGATTTAATTTACTCTTAAATTTGATCTTCCTCACACTGGTTTATGCATTTTGATTATCAGGCCTAGTTTTTTTCCACTTAAACCCTAATTTATTAGATTTTCAGATGGTGGGGCCTGCGGCCCCAAGGAGCTGAAATCACCACAATTATGTAAGATGAATTAAACGAAAGAAGAAATAACACTCCCCTTCCCACTGGGAATGGTGAATGTATATAACAAGAATTTTATGGATTCCTTTAAGGAATCAAAGTGATGTATGATGCATCAAAATCTATACCAAATCTAATTAAATCAGTTTCGGAATTTATGCAACTTCCAACAACAGAAGATAGAATCAATCATGTAATTAAAGCCTTAAGTTCAGTTGCAAATGCTGTCAGTCAGGTTCAATAATAATAACTTCTATTCTCACTATGTTAAAACCCTTCATATCCTGGACATCCTTTTTTGAAACGCGAGTAGCATTAGAAGTCGCAGTGCAGATATAAGAAATTTTGTAGAACACTCTTCCGAAATTTTCCTTATTCAGAAGGCTAAGCTGAGACCAAAATTTAACTTCAATATCCCTAATTATGATATCTATAGAACCGATAGAATACCTCAGAACAACCAGCATCTGGTGAAGGAACCGCAGTTTTAATCAAAAAAATCTATATCACATTATCATATCCCAAACCCTAAATTAAGATTTTTGAAGCAACGACCATTTCCCTAAATCTAGTAAACAAAGACCCTTTCACGATAACCTCAATTTATATTCCCCCTAATAGTGATACGACGTTATTTACCCTTGACCTAGAACCTTTAATTCAACTTGGTCCTAATCCAATCATCTGCGGCGATTTTAACGCACAACGTCAAATTTGGGGTTCGCCAATTAATGCCACTAGAGGCAAGGAACTTGTCAGATTCGCCCAGGCTGTAGGAATAGAAATACTTACTCCGCCTTCCCCAAATAGATTCGGCTATAATTCAGCAATCCTCGATTAAGCTCCAACTAAAGATCTTATTTTGCCATATGAAAGCACCTCACCTCCTTAACTCTATTCGGATCATAACCCTATAAAACTTAATTTCAAAGTTAAATTCTCGACCCCACATAATAAAATTACTTCAAATACCTTGGGGTAAATTTCAAATTGCCTCAGAAATCATGTAGAATACAAATCCTATAGAATAAGCAATGAAATGAATATTGAGGAAGCAGTTTGTAACTTTGAGAAAAATCTTCAGAACGCCCATAGATTTGCCACGAAAATTGTCAAAAATTCTACCTCTCCTTACATCCACCCTAACATCAAGGATCTAATTAAAACTCGCAATAAAACTACGAAAGATTGTCAAACTTTGAGAAACCCGAGTATTAAAACTGAACGTAATAGAATAGAAAAATTAAAAGAAAAAAAACTTGGGAACGAGTCCAGGCGAAAAGACAAAACAGAGGAACTTGAAACCCGAAAACGGCACGTTATGGACTAAGGCAAAAATTATGCGTAGGAAAGCTCAGAAAATTTCGGCTCTTAAAGGTAAATATAAACTTGCACTTTCAGACCCTGACAAGGCAGAAACCATTGCATTGAGTCTCGAAAAACAATTCTCCCCCGATACCCTATCACACAGTGAGAC
This sequence comes from Araneus ventricosus, assembly GCA_013235015.1. NCBI lineage: Eukaryota > Metazoa > Arthropoda > Arachnida > Araneae > Araneidae > Araneus > Araneus ventricosus. The sequence goes on from BGPR01009486.1 coordinate 4,176, forward strand.
AGAAGAGGAGGTTAATGAATCAACGAATAACTTCTCCCCCCCCCAATCAACAATAATTATCAGAATGTCAACATTAATAGTATACAACCTTCTGAGGTCATTAAAATTATCCAAAACTAAATATCAAAAAAGCTTGTGGTCGTGACGGCATCACTAAGAAAATGATAAAAAATATCCCTTGTACTATGGTTTTCTCACTTACAGAAATTTTCAATAATATATTTAATTTAGACCGCGGTAGTAGTGCAAATACTAAAACCTAAAAAAGATCCCACTATCCCAGAGAACTACAGATCGATATCACTATTCAGCACCATTAGTAAAATTACCGAAAACTTTATCCTGGATAAACAAATAAACAACTCATTGGAAATAAAATTCTATGCCCGGAACAAAACGGCTTCCGAAAATCCCTAACGACGAATCATTAATTACTAAGGGTGGTCGAATATATCACTAGCGGTTTCGATAGAGGTGAATGCACCGCAGCGGTTTTCCCTGATATTCAAAAAGCCTTCGACAAGGTAAAGAAGAAAGGCTTGATCCATAAACTAATCATATATAAATCCCCACTCAATTTAGTCCAGTTCTTAAACTCCTATCTTTATGATAGAAAATACGTCGTGAGAATAGGCAATAGCTCCTCTGAGCCTAAAGCGATGAAGGCAGGAATTCCTCAAGGGGGAAAAATCTCTCCCGTCCTTTACTCCATCTATGTAAGCGACATCCCTACGACGCATAAAAACCCTCTTTGGCATGTACGCGGACGACACCGCGATATTAGCAAAAAATAAAAACCCCAAATACACAGGTGCGGCGATCAACCAGCACCTTGAAAAACTAGATGATTGGTTTGTAAAATGGAAAAAAGCATTAAATTCCAGCAAAACTAAAGTAGTTTACTTCGGTAAGGGTGAGAAAAAACATAAGCCAGTTATCAAAATTAAAAACAAAATTATCCCCTTGTCTCAACAAGCTAAATATTTAGGCATAATTTTAGACAAAAAATTCAACCTGGCAAAGCCACATAGCCTCAATTAAAACCAAGTTCAGAAATGTCACCAGAAAACTCTACCCACTAATTGCTAGAAATTCTGATATGAAGAGAAAATACAGCATTCTCATATACACTGCGATTCTAAGGCCAATCATAATATACGGATGCCCCATTTGGGAAGCCGCGGCAAAACCAATATATCAATAAGTTAGAAATGTTGGAAAATAACATTATAAGGCAAATTTGCAAAGCTGGGTGGTACATGCGCAATGAAGACATCAGAAAAGCCATTCAACTCCCCACTTTAAAAGATTTCATTAAAAAGATCTCAGTCAATTTTTACAATAATATAGAAAATATAGATAATGAAGCCATCCAGCAAATTGATTATTGCACCCCAATTTTGAAAGCAAAAGACCGCGAAAAATTGTTCTGTGATTTATCTTTATCCTATATTAAAAATGATGCCCAGGTAGCATCATCATCACTTCCCCATGTTTTTCTTTTAATAGTAATTCTATAATCACATAACTCTAAATCCAAGGGCAGTTTCTGTAAGCATATCACTTCACCCTGCACTGTTCATAACGTCATGCCGTGTTCTTCCTATAAGCCACTAGATGTTCCAGACCAGCACACGTCGCTAATCCGATTTCTGATAGAAGAAATCGGGGTCCCCCCCATCACCATCCAGCAAAACAGCCAGCCTGTGAACTCTCACCCCTTCCCTTGCCTCCGCACAAGAGACTCGAAGCACCAAAATCCAGCAGCACAAATCGTCAAGTCTTCAAATTGTCATAACAGGGGTTAGGACCTTTCGGGGTCCATGGGCCCCAAAAAGTACTTTGTTGTCTGGATATTATTCTTCTACTCCAAATCTGAAGATCTCTAGCGCGTCCGGCTGCAAAGCGTTTTGCCGACAGCACTCCACATTTCTCGTCTCGTCACGGATATTACTTTTTCTCCTGATTTCAAATCTATTGTAAACGCCGCTTTTATTCAAAAAAGTGGTGAAATATACCAAAATGAAATATAATATGACTGCCTACAACTGAAGACAAAAGCTTCGATAACAAAGCAATATTTAGAAAACGATTACAGCGCCACTCGATCGCCAATAAAAAAGCTTACTTCCAAAATGTTTATGATTTAAATCTGAAAAGAAAATGGTTCAATCTCCATTACATTCTATACAATTCTTTGCGCAGTTCAACAAATTCTATTGGTCGAGACGAAATGCACACTGAAGAGAAAAAAAAAGTTAGGAAAATCTTTTTCTTCTAATTGGAATCATCATAGAATGAAAAGTTCATCATAATAAAAGCATTATTTATTTTATTGTCTGTGTTTTCACAATGCTATTTTGGAGTCGATCCTAAATCAAATTTATTTTTCTTAAAATTAAATGGAAATAATACAAAATGCATATAATTTTTTGAATTAAAGTTTGCGTTGTGAGAATAAATATACGCTTCAGTTAGACAAATAACAAAGTATTTAAACAGAAATTAATGTTCAAAATCTGCTGCATCAGCCGTTTTGTAATAAATTTTTAGAAACCTATTAAAGTGAAAGAATGATTTCGCTGAAAAAGTTTTTTTTAATTTTAAAGAGTTGTAATAATTCTTTTCAGCAATAAACATGGTATGAATTTTGAGGATAAACTTGAAAGTTTAGAATAACTTTTTATCTAATTAAAAATCTAATTAAATCTTCTAAGATCTTCTCTTAATGGGCAACGACCACTCAAGAAATAACTACTTGACAAGTTTTGTAGAACTAAATGCAACGATTCTTTTCGTAGGACGCTGTATTTTGAGCGTCACGGATGACGAAATTTCGGTAATATCCTACTATAATGGAGAGGAACTTCATTTGATTTCTATAACGCTCATGCCGAGGCTAAACGCTATCTAAGCATTTAGTCGATGATTTAAAAATATACGAGTCACTGCATTAGATCTGAATATTATATCAGTGGATAGTATTTTTTTTATCGACTTCAATGATAGCATTATCATTTTGAATTAAAACGAAATTGTTTGTTTCAAAATTTAAATTAAAAGAAATATTCTCATTTCGGTCAGCTTAATCAAACTAAGGTGACACTTTCTGGAGTGAAAAATTTATTAGCTTAACATATTTAAATAATATTCAAAATGATATAATCATTGTGATGCGTGCTGCTTGAATAACGTCCAAGATGTTTAAAGCAGGCCATTCACATATCTTCCAAAATGGAATTTTTGGAACAAGGGAAGGAAAAAGCAATCATAAAGGTCGAAAACCTATGAAATTTGGAACAAATGATTCGAAACGATGGAATTCAAACGAACTCAAAATCCAAGACTTCATGCGTCTATTTCAATTTGAGACTCCGATAAGAGGCTAGCTGCACATCAGAGGATCTGCCTAGATTGAGACCTCGCGACGAGGTGAGAAAATCGGAAATCCGCCGAGTGTGGGGGAGGAATAGGGGATAGAAGAGCTACGATAGTTTGGAGCCTACGTGATTGACGTGCGTAATTTTTGGATTAAAATAGGCGGGGGAAAAATGGGTTTAGGAAAAATGGCATAGCTAGCCTTCAAGTGAATATCCAGCTTAAAATCACGCTGCGCGCTGTGTTAATTATATTCAATGTTTGTTTACTAGATAAATTAGCTTTTATAATTTTTTGTCGCATTTTTTTGAAATTTCAATTTTTATAAATATTTGGATATTTCTGGAAAGCTCTTTAGATATTCTAAAGCGTCTCATGCGGAATAGGAGCTCACTTCGCTGCTTGCGACTCTTTACTTTTAATAAATGATTTTAAAAAAGTCCAGTCACAATTTTAATGCCTATTTTTATTTATAATTTTTTTCAGGTATTTGTGAAAATATGTTTTCTTTCTGTTGCTTAATTCCTGAACGAAGTTCTGAAGGAGAGAGACGACGCTCTTCAAAACACTGACAAAAAAACCAAATACCTGGCCATAAAGAAAAACGGTTCACAATCCTCAGAAGCTATCAAAAACCATCCTGACTCAGGAGTATCGATCCACTGCAATGACGAAAAAAACAAGGACAGGTAGTGTAACAACTTCATCTGAGAATAGCACATCTTCACCACAGTAACAGTGGAAAATAGGCATCCTAGAAAATTACTTTTGCTGTAAATATTTGGTCTGATATTGTTGGAGATGACACAAAAAGAACTTACCTTATATCCTGAAGTGGCAGAAGTGTGGGGGTGGGCAAAAATTTATGCACATCTCAAAAGCACCCCGGAGTATAGGGAGTAAGAAAGTAAAAATTTAGTTACAAAATGATGTGAATAAAATGTTACATGATTTTGATGTTACAAATGTGACAAAACACTCTCTTGGTCCCAAGGATAAAATTTGCAAATATTTCGGTGCAAAACTTCTTTTTTTAGAGGTCTCAGAAGGATCGTCATCTCTTTGCTGTCACAAGGGAAAAATTAATTTTCCAGTAGTTGTTGTTTGATATGATCTTTAAACTTTACTTGAGCGTAATGAGCCGTGTGTTCAAAATGTTTAAACGTCGCAAATTCTAATATTTTCAAATACACAATTCGTATTAAATTCAACAATTTCGTTTACAATTCAGTAAGGACTCATAGTCAACACTTCAGACATACTCTAATCACAAGCATCATATAAATTTATTGACGTGAATAAGGAAGACCAACACATAACAAACGCAGCATAAGACAAGCACAAAATAAAAGCCAACAAGATATCGATCAGACAGAGAGTTACAGTATGATATAGAAACCTGGAAACAGAACGCAGCGCCACCTGGTGACATCCGTCAGCTCTTCTTTCAATATTCTCCCCTCCGAATGACCAAGGGTTTCATTGAATTTAATCAATCGGCATTAAGTTGCAATATAAAAGAAATATTTCAATTAAATTAAGTCCTCTGAAATATTAAACAATTTTAAGATTTGAGTTTACCACTTTACCTCAACATTTACTCAGTTACAAATTTTACCTGTAACAAGTTTAGTTTATATGGAAATTGAAACAACTTCACATATGCATTGCACTTTCAAATTTAAGTTGTGATTCTTGCAACATTAATCATATTAATAAGCATATTATAAAGCAAAGTTTATCATTCACCAATTTCGAGATTATATAACAATTGAACAGGTCTTTTAATAACAAAGGTATTTGCTTTAAATTGAAAAGATTTCACTTTGCCACCTTTGAAAGGAAACTACCTACCACTCTACCTAATTTCCCAAAATGCCTAAGAAGTATATCATCGTTAATTAATGCAATATCATTAACCTTAAAATCCATTTTGGATTTCATCCCCCTTTTTTAGTTTTTCATAAATATTTAAAAAACTATTCTATTTTCAAAACATACGTATTGCAAGAAATTAAAGAGTGCAAAATTTCCTGCAAATAGATAGCTTTACTTTTGTTCTAGCTTAATAGTTGCCCAGATAATCTTTCTTGAAGTTGATGAAATCGTAAAAAATTTTACTTGACAGAGATCGGAATTCCGCTAGTGGGGAAAAATTAGTTGGGGGAATGCTAGCAGCTATACTTTGCACGTTAAGTGAAGTAGCATTTATTTGCAGGACATGCCAAACTTGGAGGATGTTTCAATTTCGGAAAAACACCAAAAATTAATCGAAAACGATTCTTTTTTACTATGAGAAGGAATGATACTTATTAAAGGGGCAATTGATCTGACATTTCATAGAGCAAACTCCGATGAGACTTCTGAAAAGCTTCTGGGGAGTCTCATTAGGGGTCGAGTGTATTGAGTAGGTGGATCAATAGTGTAACAGCTAATGTTTGTTTATCGCAGGGAGATTTCATTGTTTTGACTTTCGCTTTGGGTGAACAACTTCATAAGTTTCAACATTTCCTGACACTAAGAGACACTTCTGACGTGTACAATCTCCTACAATGGTTATATGATCATTTCCCATTTACGGTAATTCAGATATAATCTCGCTAGGCACTGGATTGTTACAAAGCTTTTTGGTTAACCCGGAGTTCAGGGTGCCGGCTTGCCTCATTCCTCTTAGGATCGTCAATTGTTTGCCGCCAAAAGATAAGAGTGCTTGGTTGCGAGAAAACATTTGTTTTGGAAGCGCATTGATCTATTTAACGGTGTCATGCGCGCGCATCGACATTTTTAACGGTGTCTTGCTCATAGCCGTTAATTGGGCCTTGTGCTAATTGGTCTAATTTTTCTCTCCTCGGTTTAATTGGTTGATTTAAGAGGAGTTATTTAATTTCACTGAATAATATTTTGGTTTGAATTCTTCGTTTGGAATTTTCATACTTTTGGTCGTTTCTCAACAGATTTTTTTCAGGTGAGTGCTGATTTCGGATTTTTGATATCAGATAGGCATTCAAATAAGTACAATTCTTGAGGCAGAAGGACCGTTAATTCAGGTAAAATTTTTTCCATTTTTGAAAATTTTCAATTCCTTTCGGTTCATCAGTGCTTTTCTGTGTTTTTCATTTCTCAATGAATAAGCTAAGCTACGAGGTTCCCGCTTTGGTGAAAGCGAAGCCGCTGAAGTTCTTTTTAAGTTAAAAAATATGCCCGGTATCCACTTGAGATGCCGCAGGCATTGCTTGCTCAATCTCTCCTTTTGAGATGCTTGAGGAAGAAATCAATGAAAAGCTCGTTACGAATCCAAAACAGTATTTGGCGGCGGCAAATGAAATTGCGCTTAGAGAAATCGGCGGAAAACATGTCTGCACCCTAAACTCCAGGTTTACCAGCTTTTTAAATCCTTTTTGACGAGTTTGGAATGTGCAAAACCAAAAACTCAGCGTAGCGTGATTTCATTACTGCTTCAAGTATTAATATTAATTCTATTTTCACAACTACACTGCTATCACGGATGATGGTATCCTTCTACATAGGATGAAATGGAGATATAATATCTAACATAGGCAGCAACCATTGCACAGTTGTCTTTGATGATTATTCCAATGCTAACAATACTAAACTTATGGAACATGATCGGCACACAAGATTGAAAAAATAAATTGACAGTATATTTCAGAAAAATATGGTAGTCACGGTACCACAAGAGACTTTTATATCCAATTCTCATAACAAAAATAAAACGATTGAGATGATCTCAAATCAGGTAGATAAAGTCCTTTTCCAGATTTTTCGAAGTGACAGTGCTGCTCACACTGAAACGGTCAACACAGCTTTAAAAAACTATTATTTCAGATCAACGACGTAACCATAGGTGAAGAGGTTGACCTTCTTGTATTGCTCATAACCTTAACTGCACACGACAAAAATAACCTTTTTATGAAACAAGGCGTTGCACAGTGGTGAAATATGCGAAAAAGATGGCCAAAATTGTTAAATATTAAAATTATATAATTATTTGTGTTAAGAACTTTAGGATATGTTGTGTAGACGTAAAAATTTAGAAATTCTCACTTAATGAATAGATTCAAAGACCATTAAACAGTTCTCACATAATAATCATTAGAAAAATAAATAAAATCGCAGCAGTTGACTTCCGTGTCCATGCATTAATGCCTTCATTCATGGTTCAGCTTGTCAACCACGAGACCTATTTGCAATTTAAATTTATCTTGGATTTTTTTTAACATTTCAACAGTATTTTTATTCCCCCCGCGTTTGCCATTTGCATAATGCAAGTCTATATGGAAAATATAATAAGCACTAGAAGAATCTAATCCGGAAATCTAGCGTGGACAATCAGAACTGTAGATGGTTTTTAGTGATTGCTTTAAACAAACTTTAAGTAATATTTAAACTGTTTGCTTGTGGTTGGACACAAATTACATGTTTGGTTCTTTGAGTATACGTAATAGAGTTTACTGTTATCACGAATTCAAAGTTTTTTCACCAGTTTTCATGTCTGTTGGATTCAAATCAGTTGCCTAGTTTGTCACATATACAGCTTCTTGTTTTTGAATTTGTATCGATTACTGAACGAATTGGAGTCGTGCTGGTCTACAATATCGAGAAGACGGTCGTGGAAGATCCGCAACACAGTATGCTGTTGTTCATCTCTATTCCGCAAAAGATTAACTGGGACGAGAGATGTGACATAAATGCTGGAATCTGTAGCTGCTACATCTTCGAAGAGTTGTTAATATTCAAATTGTTTCGAGGAACTATCAAAATCTCATTTACTAATTAAAAATATTTTTAATATCGTCCTCGAAGGATAAAAAATCCTTTTATAACGATTTAATCAGTTGCTTTACAGTTTGATTAAGGAAATCTTGTGAAACCACTTGTGCTGCAGCTTCATTTACAGAAATATTTTCTTCACAATTCATCTTTTTAGCTTTTATTATGCCTTCAAAATTAGAGTAGAATTTTTCAAGAGCTCTATTTCATATATTGTATTCAGATATTTTTAAAATTTGCAATGAATCAGTAATGGTAAGCCTTGTCTTCCGATATTGTATCTATTTTTGGCATTCAAATAGCAAGCGTTTTGACATTTAATTGTATCTCTTTATTCTCCATTTCTTTTGAGCACCATGCATTAGACTCTGTATCTGTTTTTTCTCGCTTGCGCTCTCTTTTGTTCTTGAGCTTTCCTATTTGTTCTGGACAGTTTTGTTCTTAGAAGAATTATTTTTATAAAAGATATGAATTCTTTTCGAATATTTGGACGTGTTTGAACCGAAGTTTTTCTTAAAAGAACATACATCGAAAAAATTGTTTAGTTACTAATGCAATAAAACAACAAAAAATTAAAAGTAGCACTAAAATTTGTTTTAAATAGAGAGCTACTAATATACGCTTTATTTAAAATTATTTATAATGCCAGAATTCCTTGGAATCCTACACTTTTTGCTCCAATGATTTTATTAGAATACATAAAAAACTCTTTTGCATTTAAAAAACGAGTTTCTATTTTAAAAAAACCTGTTTATTTCCTAGTAATAGGGAATAAAAAGTTCGCACGTACCTTATTGACCAAGTTTCATATCGAAAATAAGCCACTAGATGAAATCGAACAAAAATAAAATATAGAAAACTTTAATACGAATGGAGAAACACTTGCAGCTTTGAAAGGAATTCAGAAATTTACCGAAGTGCCTTGGCAACTTGCACGCCGTTAATATGTCAAAAAGTACACAAAAAGTAACTCAATATATTAGACTATCAATATAATTAAGTTTTACTTCTTTACCAATAAGTTTTTTAAAAACCCTTTATGGCATTTTTCACCACTGTGCGTTGACAAGATTGAAACAAAAATATTCGCCTCACAAAAAGTGCAAAAAACAGATTATCTTAAAGATCAAATCCTATTACTCCATGATTTCACCGGATGCGACAAAACATCGGCCACCTATAACAAGAGAAAAATTAAGTTATTAAATGACCTACAACAAAATCTAAGGCTAATGTATATTCCAGAACTCTTTAATAATTTACTTTCAATACTAGAACAGGTGGCTGAGGCAGGCAAGAGATTTTTTATGGATGTGTATGATTCTGCTTCTACCATAACTTCTCTAAATGACCACAGGTTCATATACTTCCAAAATAAGCTGAGAATGCAAGATCAGATCCTGCTTCCTTCCCACCAACCGAAGATGCTGAAAGGTTCCCTTCTTTCAGGCTGTACCTTCACATACAACAATGATTGAGGAGATAAATTCCATATGAACTTTGGAGATTGCATAGAACTTGAGCCTCTTGGCATCCCGTTTAAACTTTAGGTCCCCCTACCTTAGATTCCATACTCAGGATAAACATTTGTTCTTGTGAAAAAGAATGTGGATTGAGATACGACTGCAAGAAAGATGGAATTAAATGCAACACCGCATGTAGGAATTTCCAGGGCATCTGTCTTAATGGTTTCTCATCGACGACAGAAAAAAGTTGTCTTAAGTAAAGTTTAGTACAGTTATATATATTAACGTCCTGCTATGAAGAAAAACGAGTCCTATTTTCGGACGGACCTCGTCATTTTGAACCGTGGTCAAATGATGAGGATGGCACCAGGCCTTACACCCCATCTTCAAACTTTGGACAGGGAGGACTTTGGACTCTACATATGATTTAAAGTGGAAAAAGCCCAATACGCGGCGGATCTTCAGTGGAATCGGGTTTCGATTGAACCCTCCGGCCCCGAAGTCGAAATCTGTTGTGCTTACACGAATTTGATACAAAGTGTATTCGATAGCTCTCTGGAATAGAAACTACTAGAATGGCTAGAAAGATGGCTCATTCCCTGGTCATTCTACAAGTGTCCAAACTAATCGAGAGACACCGCCCTCTGGGTCAATCAGCGATGCAAATTACCGAGATTGGCTGCGAGTGAAGAGGAATGAAGGACTATGAATATATAGGGTGTCCCATAAATATTTGTACGAACTTTAAGGAGAGGTAGGGCACATCAAAAGGATTGAGAATTATATAGCAACTCATGAGCGGAAACATCATGGGAAAGTGATATCAGAGGTACAAGAGGACATAAAACAGAGATTACCAGAAATATTTATTGCTCAGAAATATTACAATTGTTGTAGTAGATGATGACATGTGAAGATAATACAAAAGATGTTCAAGGTTTCCACCAATGCAAGCAGAGCATGAGTTACACCGACAGACAATGGATTGGCGGTCACGGTCAAAATTAACTGGATTTACTTGAATATCCGCAGCAGCTCAGACGATTCTTGCAACCAGATCCATTTCGGAATCGACAGGTGTTGCATACACCTGTCGATTCCGAAACAAAATACGTTCCACACTATTCCGAGATCATCCTACGGCAGCAACGACGACATTTATATTGGTACTCGGATTCCTCTCTACGGTATCCAACACATTCTGTTACATGGAGGGGGTACGAGTCACTCGTGGCCTGCCTTTATTATGCCTACTACCTCTTAATGACCCATATCCACACAAATTGTGAAGCACATTCTAAAGCATTCAGCGTTCTGGTAGATCTCTCTGTGAGAACCGTTCTCGATACAGTCCTTGAGCTGCTCGTGCATTGCCTTCAGCCTATCTGTACACGAAGTAAACATTTGCCAGCTCCCTGTTCGTATAAGGTTGCTGCATATTCTTCTCTAGGCAACTCCTGCTCGAATGACTACGATAAAGAAATTTCCCCTACAGCCCTCTCGTCAACAGCACCACCTAGCGGCGTACGATGACATTAAAGGTCATGGATTGCTGTGCAATTCTCAATACTTTTGATGTTCCCAACCTCCCCTAAAAGTTTGTACCAATATTTATGGGATACCTGTTTTAAAGGGTCACATAAAAAAAGAGAAAAAGAGAAGGAGAATGTAACTCAAATGAAGATGCTTGTTTGGAGGAAATGTTGAATTCCTGATTTTTATGAGAGCCTTCATTGCGTGACTGTGCGACAAGTGACAGCAGTCGTCTGGTTTATTGAATGATTTTTACTGAGACTGATTAAAGTGAGTGAAGAAGAAAATTTAAATGACGCCGCGTCGCGTGATTAGTGACTCTTATTGGAAACATATAAATGGTTATATTTTGGATGAATACATGACTGAGGGTCGAGTAACGCCGCCTGGTGAGTTGAAATCTATTCTTTCAGATAGGATTACTATCAGATCCATTTACAGCCTTTTGGTTTGTGAATGTTTTAAATTATTTTTTATATGTTCATATTCTTCCTGGGCTCATTTTATTGAATGAAAATTTACATTGAAATAACTATACTATAAAGAAAGTTTAGGATATATATATCAAATTAATATTATCTTTCTTTGTGTCGAATTATGCGTGTTAAATTGTTCACATTAAAAAAATAATTATTTGAGAAAGGAAGAATCTGGGATTGCTAATTAAATAAATATTATCTAATTAATCTATTTATAATAAGTCTAAAATCAAAACATAACAGACCCTACCACTAGGTCACCGTGACCTTTGTCTGAAGTAGAAGACACCCTTTATGATTGTGAACGTCGTCACTTCTACATCTCTCCATAAATTTGTATTTTTATTAATAGGATATATTAATAAAATATATTCTATTAATAAAATAGGTGATAATACATTTATTCAAGTTTAGTTTTGTGTAATTCCATATTATTTTTAGCAGAAACTTTTATAAATTTACATATTGTTTGGCATTTATTTACCCTATCTCCAAGTTTCAACCAACTTCTCAATATAATGTTTGAATGCATAAAAGAAGTACCTAAAATGCCCAGAAAAGTGTAAATTCGGAGATAGTTTTCAATTTCTCTGATAAAATGAATCATAAGTGTGTATCTGTCTCTTAGTGGCCTCGCCGAGCAGAGGATTTATCGATTTTTCAAAGTTTGAGAAAGATTATCTCGGCATCCATTAAAGATAAAATAAAAGTCTGAAATTTTACGCTCTCTAATTTCGTGCATGACATGTATTTGAAATTGAACAGTTGTCGAGATATTTATAAAAACCTGAAAAAAGGGATGAATCCAAGTTAGGATCCTCCGTTCCCATTGGGGACTTTTATTATATACAAAGCCCTCGTTAATTGGACTGCTTAAGGGTAATGTGACCAATCTCCCCCCTTTAGGGAGGACAGTCTTTCTTTAGTAACCTCCACCCTAATATGCCCTTCTTTTTGATATTTGAAACTAGAAGACTAAATGTATATTTAGATTCTGAAAATTTATGCAATGTGAAAATAAACAAGTTAAAATTGGTAAAAGATGGGTGGAAATATTCAGCCCTTAAAAATGAACATATCCTATATGATTTTTTTTTTTATTTTTGTCCAATTTAGGTTGTGCTTGCCTGGAACTAATACAGCAGATGAAAGGGTTATTTTCAATTGCTAATGATGTTTGGACCTGTGAAGAAACAAGACTGAATGTTGATACTCTATCTATAGGACTTGTCGTAAAATTCAATATGAAGAATTTTTCTTGTTCATTTCCAGTACATTGTTTTAGTATGATATATTACGAAAAATATTCATTCAATGGAAAAGTACTCATTAAAATAATAATTAATAGACAGGTAAGCATAATTGCAATTTTAAATGTTACAAATATTTTTGTAATACATTAATCATATTATAGTGCATTCTATTTTACTGCTGCAATGAATAAAATTCACAGTTTGTTTTTTCAATTTATTTGTGTCCTCCTTTTCATTGTAAAAAGTTGGTCACCTTTTTTTTGTTGTATCGGTGCAATTTCTTTTCCTAAACTGTCAGATTACATTCTGATGTTTTGTAGTAAAGGAAACTACATTGCACACATTAAATAAAAACATCATCAATAGTTAAAAACGCAATTATCTTAGACTTAATGCCGGTCTTGATGATCTTTTAAGATTGCATAGACGCATTTATTGAAGTTCTACCACTTTTTTAATACAAAATGTTTCTATATAAAATTTTATGAGATTTTAAGATTCGAACCAAAAAGAATCACGTGTTTTGTATTTAATTTAAAGCTTGGAGTTTTTTTATCCGGGCTGGTAAGCATAAACTAGTTGAATTTATCACTTGAAGGATCCAGGGAAAAGACGATGAGATTCCATTTTTTCTGCTTTTCAAGTTTTAGAACCATTCTTTAATTCGATGGACGTAGTTTTATGATAATGTAATTATTTGGAAACGATTAGGACGATAATATTCTTCAGGAATATACATTCCAAGTATTGAACTGGGGAAAACGATGTTAAAAATTAGAGAAAAAACTGTATGGAATGGCATCATAGAATTCATATATCATTTTTATTTGGTACAGAAATAACTTTTGATTATAATATTTTCCGAAGTTAAGAAGAAAATACGACAAATTCGCATAATTTGTAATTTATACAGATTTTAAAAAATGGCCCGAAGTCACATTCTCTCACAACCTCTATAGTATGTTAGAGCAAAATTTCATAGCTCTAGGTCCAGTGGTCTTCAAACGCACAAACCTCCTTCTTTCTTATTAGTAGAGATTTATAAATATGCTACAGCTGTTTTAAACTAAATTTTTGAGACACCATGGTTTCCTAAATTGCCTCAATACTTAAATAAAATAAAAAGAAAATTATGTTTAATATTGCTAGTTACGGGTCAAAAACCAGAAAACTTGTTTTTCGTTTCTTGCAAAATTTAAAAAATTTGAACCTCATCTTTTTTCCCCTGGACCATTCATTTGATCCGAATGAATTATCAGAACGTAAAAGTTTCAATACGTGAAGCTAAAAGTTCTAAGTTTGGATTATTATTAGTGTCCGACACGACACGTGTCGTCTTCCGTACAGAGAAAAAGGAACCGAAGTTTGTTCCTCGGGTTTGATAAACCACACTAGACAGCGAGCATGGAAATTCAACATACAGCTTCGAATTCCCGAGACGAAGTCATAAAATTTGCTGTTTGCGATTATGATGTGTTGTGCAATGCCTATCAAACGATTGCAGAGACTCGAATACAGAACAAGTTTAATGTGAATTTCAAATCAATCTTTAAATCATGTTTCAAAAGAGAGAAATTTTTTAGCAGCACATATGTAAAATATCTTCTGATTTCGCATAAAAAGTATGGCATTGTTTTGTTTCGCAATCCCTGTGAAAGCTGTCGTCTTGTGCAATAATTCTTCTTTTTATGCATTTTTTCTACGGTGACCTGCCATCCTCCTTTAGAGAGGGCGATCCTTCTTTCTGCAAGATCTGTCCTCCCTCGAAAAGTGTTATCCTTCATGTTTTCATTATGCATTTATGATATTATAGTATATTCTGTATTATTGTTGAAAAAAATATTTCTTTTATTTACGATATTTTTTCTTCAATTTATTTGTTTCCCCCTTTTCATTGCAAAAGGAGGAATTCAGTTATTTCGCCATGCTTAAGAGGTTTCATGTCTGCAAGAAAAAATTGCATATTTAAACAAGTTCTGCTTCGTTTTTTACGTTAAGCGTAATTTTAAAAGTTATTAAAAGAAAAATGTATTCGAAAATTTTCTAACTGTTTTGGAAAAAAGATACAATTTGTATTTTCTGGGATCTTACCCTCGATAATAAATAATACTCACTATTATTATTAAAATCTGTTGTGCTGAAATTTCATTGACTACTGGTCGCAACGTATATCAGTAGCCTTTTTGTTACTACTGGAATCAGCGATTAAAGGCCCAATGAACTCTCGAATGCTCAAGCCCGGTGGAGACCGAACCTCACTTTTCTTTTTAAATTGGGAAAGTATAATTTCCATTGGATTCCAGGTGTTGTTTTTGAGTATATGAATTTTTTTGTTCTAACTTTCATTCCTTTCCTATTAATATAATGTCCAAAGTCAGAGAAACGAAGGGAATGCATTTCTTTGAAGTTCAACTGACCACTTAGAAGAGTTTCAGAGGCCATTAATAATTGGTGGTTACTTTAATGCTATGTCTACAGGTTAAAAATTCTGTGCAAAACAAATTCAGCTTATAGGAGTTTTACTATGTATGTGTTACCGTTAAAGCATATAATTCAGTTATTTCAAAGGACAACTAGGTATTCAACTAGGTATTTTAAGAAATTCTTAGTTATTCTTTGAAATAACGAATTGAAAATAACTAGGTAGTTCATGAAATTCCTAGTTATTCCATAAAATAACGGATTGAAAATAACTAGGTATTTCATGAAATATCTAGTTATTCTATAGAATTACGAATTCCAAGCTTTAACGGTAAGATAAGCAAATATTTTTAGCATGATTCTTGCCTTTCACGTCGACACAAAATATATGCAGTTTTAATTATTGTTTTTATTCGCATGTCTGTTGCTATTCAGCCCAGTGAATTTTTTAAATTTATTTATTTATGTGAGTGTAATTGTGAATGTTATAAAAAATATGTTTTTAATAAATTGTGGGAGTTGAAGAAAATAGTATGCCTATTAAATAGGAATCATAGAACGCACAATTGCTTTAGACTGAAGATGGTGCGAAGAGCCGTTTTACTAGCATATTATGTTGCAAAATTATGTACAGGAAATATAAAAAATACGATGGCAAAGAAAACATAATTGTCTATTCTTGGGTTTGCCAATGAAATAATAACTCAAAAAATTCAACATGCTAGATATATGAAAATAGGTATGTGGTCTTGAGATCGAAATAGTAAATCTGCATGTAAATTGTTATTGTAATCCCGTCGCTTAACAAGCAACACCACCTATCTCAATTTTTTGGAATTTCATAAAAAGAAAGGTTCAAAGGTAATCGCTGGCTTCTTCTATAACTGGATAGTGGAGATTTCTATCCTTTACTTGATACGCTACTCGAAGCTATTAAAAAGAATTAAAAAGTATAAGAATGCATTTATATGAAATTTGATAAAAATATCAGGATCAGATTTAAAATTCTAAGAATACGTTTCAGAGTTTTTTGCTTCCGCTCTTAAAAACTTAAAATCCAGTTAAGAAAGAAGGAAGAGCAACGTATTTACTCGAAGAAGAATATTTTTTGCCGAATAACGATTGCTATTTAATTCAGATGGTCCTTTGTTGCATGAAAGTAGCAAAAATTTTAAACTTCCAAGAATCAGCTGTGATTTCGATGTAATTTTTTTTCTTACAATTATCATTTTTTTAGAAAACGGAATATGGTGAAACTTATCTACAGTGGCCACTCTCTTTTCCAAGGAAACTTGATCGCTCATTGGGACGGTCGCTCTTTTATCCAGTCTACAAAGATTCAAAATGGAGCTGAAAAAAAACCATTGAATCATATGGTTTAGAAGATAGTTGTTATACATATTCCTGAGGGGTACCTGTTGAATATATCAAAAGTCCATGTTGGTAGAGGACGCGCTAACGTCGAGATATTAATGAAAAACTAAAACTAAAAACTAAACGAAAAGTTCAAAAAAACTAACTAAAACTAAAACTAAATGAATACATTATGCTTAACAGGAGCTTCTCAGGAACATGTGCACAAATTTTCGAAACTATTTGATTCAAAATTTTTTTCAAACCTTCGTTGACTGGTCTAATTAATGGGTTTCATGTTCATAAGTACAAATATGCATTTAAGCAAGCCCTAATTCTCTATTTCTGATAAAGTATATTTTAAGAAAAATTTAATTACTTCGAAAATCTCTATTTATTTCAGAAAAAAGTAACAACTTACGTTTACTTGTATCTTTTAGCTTTAAATAAGGTAATTTTCTTGGTTGCTTTTTAATTGGAAAAAAAAATCCTAATATTTTTCTCGGTAGTTGCTGATGAATGGACAGAAATATCCTATATTTTTCCTAAATTCTACAGAACTGAAAATTTTATTTGCTGGTGGTAACAATCCATATCTGCAGCATTTTTTTTGCCAGAGTACGAACTAGCACTTGAAAGGCACAACCCAGGTTATAGGTCGAAGTCCAATTTTCTCTGCAAACTGGGAAAGGAATGATTAATTTCGAACTGATTTTCTGATGTTTTTCCTGAATGTATATTTTGGTTCTTTCTTTCTTCCCTTTCCCCTTAATAAAAGGTATAAGATCAGAGAGACGAAAGGGATGTATTTCATTGCAGTTGGACGGATGTTTAACCCTTCCTCTCAGGGGCGTTTGAGTGACCGTTAATGGAGATTATTTTAATATTATGTTATGGCCAAAAATTCTGTGCCAAACTAAAGTGGACTTGAGAGGGATGACCACTGTGCAAGGCTGCTTAGAGAAGTTTTACTGCATTTACAAATATTTTTTCAGTGTGGTGGATGTTAGAGGGAATGGGGGTGAGGGTGGATTTTTTTTAAACTATGAGAAAAAGGGGAAGAAAAATTTAAAAACAATTTGAAAAAAGATTTAAATGGGTGGGATTGTTTTTAAAGCATTCGAATTCTGGAAAAAACAACAGCAAAATTGTTGCTGAACTAGTATTGCACAACACTTTCTTTTTCTTCCGATAAACTGCATCATGGAATGAGGGGAATGGAACAATTTAAACCTTTCAGTATAAATGTAAGATTTATACTGATAGTTTTAAGTTCTTCCTCATAGTTTAAAAAAATCCACCCCAGACGCCCTTCCCACTCACATCCATTCGAAACTGATCAGGAGGGACCTACGCTCTAGGAACGGGGATGTGACGTGGCGTTGTAGTAGTAGTGTGCTTGCTGCCCATGACGTAAACACAAGATATATAAAAATTTAATTATTGCAGTTATTCGCATGTCCGTTGCTATTGTGAGCCCAGTAAATATTTTAAATTCATTTATTTATGGGGGAACGATTGTGTCTGTAATTAAAAATCAATTTTTTAATAAATAGGGGAAAACGGAGGAAAATGACACGCCAATGAAATAGGCAAAATAGAATATCGTCGTTAACATCAACACCACTTATCTCAATTTTTTGAAATTTCAATGAGGAAGAAGCTACTCAATGTTTCGCAACCACTAAAGAATAAGTCAGATTTTTTTTTCATCTAGGATGGGCATGTGATCGCACCTCTGTTCAGAAGTTAAACAAATTCAAAAATATTCATTATTGGCTGCAAAACATTGAGTCGCTTCTTCCTCATTGAAATTTTAAAAAATTGAGATAGGGGTGTTGCTTGTTAAGCGACGATATACAATTGTTTGAGATTGAAGATGGTGTAAAAAACCGTTTTCCTCTCATCATTATGTACAGGAATCAACAAAATTATGATGTCAAAAAGAAGAAAAAATATTGTCTATTTTGAATGTGTGAACGTGATAGCTCAAAAACGCAACGTGTTAGAAACATGAAATAGGGTATGTGGTCTTAACACCAAAATTGTAAATCTGTATCAAGTTTCGGACCTCATTGGCCAAAGGAAAAATTTCCAATTGAATAAGTTTCTAAATACTACAAAACTTATCCTAAAAAGCTCCATATAATGTCCGTATGCCAGAAAGATGGGGAGAGAACACTCCAGCTAACTAATGAAAACAGCGTTTAAATTTCGCATTAACTTGCGACGAAAACTAAAAATTACATAGTTATAATTAACTATTCAAATGGGAAGACGATTTCAATGCTATCAGTGACTTTTTTAATGGAGCTGAGTATTATAAAGAGTAAGATCAAATGTAGACAGATATAACCTCTTGTCCGGAGTTGCATCAAGCTTAGGTTGATATTTGTTTTTAATATGCTTATAAGACCAATATGTTCTTTCCGAAAGTTCTGTGTTTATGAAGGGTATGAAATACAGAGTGGTCATAAATTATTGAACCCATTTAAAAAATAAATAAATACAAAAATTAACCGCTTAATTTAACAGCCAGAGAATACTCGTGCATCGAATTATCGAAATTTTAGTCTCATGAACTAAAATTGAATCATTAATTAGCTTTATAATTTGACACAAAAAATATGTAGGATCCATAAACATCTTAAGTATCCTATGCCTTCTTAGATGAATGAAAACGACAGCCCCTTTCCAAAACATGAGGGGTCTTATTAGATAGCAAAGAAAACTATTCAGTTAAGTGGTTAATAATGTTTCAACTACGGTTTTTTAAAATGAGAGAACAAACAGAAACGTACCATTACGGTGTTCCGAAGTTGTAACAGCGAAAGATTTCCATACGCAATGGCTACCGGTCAACAGAATCCAATGCGCGTTTTCTGGTTTCCTTTTTCAGTTTGTCTTTAATATATCAAAAACTCTTCGGTTTTCGAATTACGAATGTTTTAACAAATTAAATGTCGTAAAATACCCTACAAATGCATGCTTTTATTTTTCTTCTAGCTTTAAAAGTTTCGCAGATAATGGCTCTCAAAAATAGGAGATGTCGAATAATTTACGACCCCCACACCACCGTAAGGGCGCGTTTCATATCTGAAAAATATTTTTAAAATGGCTCTCATTAAAAAAAACCCGTAGTTGTTAATATTATAAGTTTTTTTAAATCAATATTTGAAATGGGTCCAATAATTTATGACAACTCTGTATTTTATTGTTTAAACACTTTGTTCTTGGTACTTTTCTTTCACTGCTATCCAGTAGCTTAAGAATTGCATAATATTAACTTTTTGCTCGAACTTGGAGACACAAAATTCTTTTTTTTAAATTTTAATTCCTTATCTCCTGCGTTTTTCGTCATTACCAACATTTCTCTCGCTTACCCTAACTAATCCTCCGTGCACCCCCAAGGGCACCCGTACCACAGGCTGGGAACCTCTTTGCTAGAGGGTACACGAAGATGCAATAATGACAAATTAATAAGAGATAAAAATTTGTGGACAATTTATTCCTTGGCAGTACATGCATATGCTCAGTTTCATAATAATTGCTGAAATGTCTTAGCTTTCATAGCTATGCACATTTCACAGCGGTGTTGCATGGATTGGTGAACTCTTTTGAAATTACCCGACATTTCCTGTAGAAGTGGAGATTCTTGCGACGATGTCGGTTGTCGAGCATCTAATCTAGCATGGCTTTGCGGATCTTCCACAAGAATAAATCCAAGCTAAATAAATCAGTCGCTACCAGTTCATCTACAGAAATGGTGGAGAGCGCCTTCTAGCTCATGCGAATTGCGTTTCCGTTCATAATTTTCTATGTGATTGTGAACTTGTTTTTATATTTCCTACATACCATAAAAATTATACGTTGAATTTTGAATCAACCAGCACATTTCTCACAATTATAGATTTTTTTCCCGAGTAGATCTCCTACAGAGATTTTTGCGACTTATTTGTGATTAAACTACAAAGTTCGATAGCAGTATATATCATATAGAAGAATCATTTCAACATTGATATACTTGGGTAAATCACATTTCCGCTTGCATTTTACAGAAAGAATCAAATATTCTGCTTACGGCTTTTACAACTACATTCCGTTCTGAAAAAACTGTAGTAGTCCCCATTTTTGACTTTAATAATAAATTCAACTTTCCGAGCAAACCAAGTCTGAGATATTTACAACTCCCATTCAAAATCATATTTCCAAATGAAGGCATACTTTCCCCATCCAATCACTTTCAAATTTAATGCAAAAAAACTAATTGACATTTATTCACAATTAGCCAAAGATTTAAAGTACCAAAGATTTAAAGTATAGATTACCAAAGATTTAAAGTAAAATACCAAACATATTTATGTATGAGCTTCTTAAACCCAGCAAGAAAGCAAGGCTCTCTAAAAATTACGCAGCATTGAAATTTTACAGTTAAACCTTTCTACAGGGGCAACCCTCCGTTCCGAACAAAATCGGTGGTTCAGAAGGGCTGGCAATTTTGAAGGGTTTTCATTTTTGGAAATCAAAATACTTGTTAAATCAAAGCAAGCCCCAATTCATGATTTCTGTTACTTCAGACACTATAATTCACTACTCTATAGTAAATTTTAAGCATTATCTAAAGAAAATAGTTCTTGGTTGTTTTCAATTTCTTTACTTTTAAAATTGTAAAACTAATGAAATAAACGAACAAACAAAAAATAATGTTTTCTTTACTTTTGGTGTTTAAAAAAGTACAGCTAATAATAATAACAGACACAATTTTATTAAAGTTAAATTTCTTTACATACAGAAGATGCTTCGTACTAGTCATTATCATTTCGTATTTTTATTAATTGTTTTATTAAAAACTGGATACCTTTGGTTATGAAAAAGAGTGATACAAATTTAAGATAGCCGTTTTCAGACTTTTTTTTGTTGTTAGACAAACGACTAAAAAATATTTATTTTCAACAGCATGATAATGTCATCTAACATCTCATTGTACGTTGCCTCCTGAAGGAAGACAGTAAGTTAAATATTCATCAAAATTTAAATTTTCTGCAAAGGACTGTTTTAAATGACACTTTTTATATGAAGTCCTTATTAAAGTCCTTTTTTATAAGGTCCTTTTTATAAAGTCTTTATTCCTGTTGAAACTGATAGAAACTAAGTTAAATTGAAAAGTTATTTTTTAACCCATATTGTATCAAGCATTAAAAAAATTAATATCCTTTTTTTAAAAATTTTAAATATGTGTTTCTCTAAGCCTATGTATACACATAAAATAAAAAAAAACTCACCAAACTTTTATTAATTTAGTCGGTAAACGATGTCCTAAAAATAGGACGATAGGACAATCCACTGCTATTAGTCCTTACTTAGGTGGAAGGGGGGGGAGGGAAGTATCTTAAGCATAGTTCAACGTTACATTGTTTTGAAGGTAGTTGTTGGTTTTGCTGCACAGTTTTAGCTGCTATCTTCTATGTCGGATTTCTGGGTTTTCCCCAAAAAATTTTTCATTTTTAAGCTTAAGAAAATCTTCATTAGCTTGTTGAATATCTAGTTTATTAGAAGATGAATTCCTTGGAATAGAAAGTCCCAAATAGGCAACTAGTATGTGTCTTCGAATATCAAGCAAGCTCAGACTATCTTCTCTAAAGAGTTGATTGAGCTTCCATGAAGCAACAAAGGCTGTTTCAAACACACTAATAAATAAAGATCAGTACAATGTTTTTCCTTAAATTGATGTAAAATAAGTTGCCGCAAGATTATCAAACAGATAAACTCCGTTTCTATATTTATTATAGGATGTAATAATGCACATTGGTATCATTTGTACTGAATTGGTCATCACACATTATTTCTTCTATTTCTCTCGTAGACGAATCATCAATATCCTCAGTTTCGCTCAGTGCATTGGTATCTGGAAATAAAATAACTAATTCATTGTCGATGTCATCTAAATCACTGTCATCTAAAGTCTTCACAAAATGCAGGGCTTCCTGCTCAGTTAAAAACTTACGTGGCATTTTAAAATTGTAGCAAAAGAAAACAAAATTCAAGCTTGCGATGCAGGAAAAACTAGGTCTGCATCGATGAATTTCAAAATACAACTGACTCATGAGCATCATAACTCAATTCTTTGAGAACAATTGACTTCAGCCATCATGCCTGGTCATGATATGCACCCAAGTGCCTGTCACACAGACCGCTGGCGCCTGTATTACTTGTAGAGTTACAATCTTTGGAATGCAACACAGAAAAGAAGGACTTTCTCCATTACTAAATGATGGAGGTTAGATAGTAATGCATTGTACCATCGTCCTATTTATAGGACGGTCAAAATTGTAGGGAAAATTGATCTTCTAGATAATTTTTTGGCGGTTATTTTTAACTAGTATAAAAGTATGGAATATTACCTCAATAAATTTATATGTATGTTTTTCTTGAAGGTCAAAACTTTAAAAATCTTGTGGATTAAAAATGTAAAAAAAAAATTCGCGGAAATTGACATTTTAAAAATTTAATAAAAAATATCTAACATTAATTTAAAAGTGCGAAAAGGGCATATATGTATTTAAATAACTCATGAATAATAAATCGTCTTTAATTAAAATTAAAATATTCAAAAGAATTTATATAAATGTCACTTGTGTGTGCTCTCCTATTTTGGGACGATGAATATTTTGCAAAAAATTTGCAAATTTAATAATGTACTGTAAGACTTTTCTAAGCGGCCACCCCTACTTAGCGGTCAGCTTTCTTAACGCCCGCTTTAACTTGGCACGAAATGGTTGGCCCATAGACATAATGCTTTAAAAAACTCTATTAAGGGACACTCACATCCCTCAGAGAGGCTATGCTCGTCGTAAGTTCAACGAAGTACATTCCATTCGTCTCTCTGACCTTGGAATTTTTATTAAGAGTAAAAAGAGACTTGGAAAGAACAAAGATAAATTGATAAATAAGTAAAGTAAATAAATAAATAAAATAAAAATAAAATAATAAACTCAAAAGTAACGCCGAAATCATGTCGAAATTAATCATTCCTTTGCGAAGTTAAAGAAAAAAGTGAACTTCGGCCACTACTGGGGCATTCAAGAATTATTCTGCACCTTTCAGGCGCTGATTCGGACTTTGACAAAGAAGCTGCTGATAAGGGTTTAGACCCTCAGAAAATGAAACTTTCGCCACAGACTTTAGGAAAAATAAATGATATTATTACCCTTTTCTCAAAAAATACCGACGAAAGGATTGTGAATATATTTTGCGAATTAAAAAAAAACTGAAAAAGGATGTTTGCTCCGAAAAAAGCTGAGATATTTAATTAAGCACACTCGTATCTTTTTTCAAAAGAAATTAGAAAATTTCAAAGTACTCTTTACTTTACCAGATTCTTAAAATTCATTTTTATTAGAAATAACGAATTAGTTCTTTTTAAATACGTATTTTTTACTTACAAACATGAAACCTCTTTAGAGTGGCCAATTTTCCTTGTAAAATAGGATGGCCGTTATAAAGAGGTTTTTTATTAATGAACTTATTAATTTTTGTACAATAAGTACATGATACACGATATTCTAGTGTTCCCTATTCAACCAGTAACCCGCATTAATGACAGTAGCCTCCCTTACTAATCCTAGCAGCTCCCTTCTTCACATGGCGGAAACCGCAAGAGTAGCCTTGTTCATTCATGACTAACTGAAAGCGAAAGATTCAGCAATTCAAACCTAGCTTAGTTTACTTTTCCTCATTAATTATTTAGCTATAGTTCTCAACAACTCTAAAATTTCATTAGCAGAAAATAAAAGTTCAATTGATACAATCCAAACTTCGGTTATAATTTGCAACGCCACCTTCCTTTTTAAAACTCTATGAATATAGGTTAAGAACTTTTGAGTTGACGAACTCTACCTAAACTCCAGAGTATTAATTTATGATATTTCCAAAAGAACACAAGGATAGTAACTTAACCGAACAGGAACACAATTCTGAGGAAATGTTAACAAAATTTACAGAAGTAGACTCGAATGAGAGCTTACCGATCATTTATAAGATTATGGAAGCCTTATGAAAGCAAGTTGTTTTAAAAATTCCAAGACGAAAAATAATAATGCGAATAAATTTCACTTGTGAAGAAGAATATGAAGGAAGAAATTATTAAGAATTCGGATGAGTTCGGATTGCACTGCTAGGCATCCTACCAAGGGTTTGAAATAATGATTTGGAATTAAATAATATCAGGCCACATGCAAAGTCCTTTATCACAAAGCTTGAGTCTCTGTAATTATTGCAGGTTGTAATATTCGAAACGAATAAAAAATATATATTTGTAGAATTATTAAAATATTTAAAGAAAGGAAATTAATTAGATAAAAAAGTGTTTGGTCATAAAAGAAATTATTTTAAAAATATCGTTTGGATGTAAAACAAATTAATTAAAAAAATCGTTTGGCATTAATTCTTTTCTAAAGGTTATAAAAATAGTGTGGCAACGATATATTTGTCTTTTGCTAACGTTGCCTAGCAACGGAGGAGAATAAAGATGATTGAACATGGAATTCGATGTCAGTCAGGATGTAACGTTTGCGATGTAAGTGTATGTGTTTGTTTTACATGTTTGTGCTGTGGAAGATGCCCAATAAACATATTATTTTTGATAAAGAAGGCTCCCCGATTCTTCATGCTATGCTGAAATACATGACAACATATCATAAACCCTACCGCAAACCTCGAGTTAAAATATTCGAATGCTGTGTCTTATCCCTTTTCAACAACAACAAAAAAGAGAAACTCCTAAGTGAATTTAACTACATTATCCACTTGAGAACACATGCAGCAATTTGTAAACAGACCCGGTTCTGCCGGTCGGGCAAAGCATAATGCAAGAAGGCGGCCAAAGATATGGGCATCCTCGGCTTCCTCAACAAATTCATCCAACAATTTTCCTGTCGAATGTTGGTGCTTTGCTTTAAAGAAAGTGACAACACGTGAATTACGGGGCTCAAGGCAGCACATCAATCATAAGTTTTTGTAGTGTTCAGTGTTCTATCTTTGTTATTGTTAAAAGCGCAAAAAAAGTTATTAAGACCTCTAAAATGGTAATTAAAGGAGGTATTGTAAAATTTAAATATGCCAAAAGTAGATGATTTCAGATATATAGAAAATAAAATTGCAGCATATTCTTTACATTCACTTCTTTCACATTAACTTTTAAGTTTATTTCTGTACATCAGAAGTAAACTAGTGTAATTTACAAGTTTAATATTTTACAGGAGAGACAGAAAAAGTAGCGCAATATATCGCTTGTTCTATTTTTTTGTCTGAGAGAGTGGGTTATGGGTTTCTTTCGGCTTATCCCTTTTCGTCACTTTACCCATACGAAAACACAGCCTTAAATACTCTAAAAACATCAAAATAGGGTAAATTGGACAAACGATAGGTTACCTCTGAGATTCAAATTTATTGAAATTTTATTTAGGATGGTATTCTTACAAATATTAATATCGCTATTAAACTGCTGCATTTTCCAATCAATCAATAACTAATGTATCCGTCATGCTACTCAAGAAAATTAACAGTTTCCCAGATTAATCTAGATCTTTAGCAAATATATTAATGATGCCTCAGCATTAGTGACTAATCTTGATATTAACTTAAAATTTCCCTTTTAAATGGTCCCAAAAGATAGTTCGTCTTTTCGAACTTTCAGAAGTTATTTGATGAGCAAACTGAAGATCCAAAATTATTAATTAAAGTTGAATTTTTCTTAACAATTATGTATATTGCCCTGAATTCCATTTAAGAATATCACTGACAAAACGTTTTCTATAAGCCGATTCATATTTTGTTTTTCTATAAGTAATGAAATTTTGTATTCACGAGAATATGAGGTGACGTCTTTTTCAAGAAAATTAAGTCTATAATGGGCATTCGCTTCATATTTGGAAATTTGCTGATGTATGAATTAAACTTGTTGCCGATTCGTTATATGCGTAAGTCAAGTTTTCTTCTACCTACATAGAAATTCACTTTAATTTTTTTTGACATTAACTCGTTCGCTACCAACCGTCACATATATGTGACACAGCTCTTTCTTACCAGACCCCGACGTCACATATATGTGACACAGCTCTTTCTTACCAAACCCCGACGTCACATATATGTGACACAGCTCTTTCTTACCAAACCCCGACGTCACATATATGTGACACAGCTCTTTCTTACCAGACCCCGACGTCACATATATGTGACAGACGTAAATTTTATTGAAATTGATGTCATATAATTCTGAAAAACTGGGAAAAATGTCCTGTGGTGGACATTTTTCCCAGGACACCCTGGTAGCGAAAGGATTAAGGAAATTTCTAAAATTTTTAACTCTAAATATACTGGTTTAGAGAACGAGTGAAAATATTATGGAGTGATGGGGGCGCTGAAATCAAATGGCACGATAGTGGCCTCGAATCTAGAACCGGACCTGTTTGTTAGGCAATTAATAAGTATTAGAGACTTTGACTTTCATTATTGATTGAAACTTTCAAAGAATTTAAATGCTCCGAGCTTACATACTATCGAGGGGCGCTACTATCGTTTATCATCATTATCAACTATAGGAAGGAATTGGATGTTTCTCTTTATGTTATACATTTTTATACATGATATTTAGTCGCATGTTAGACTAAAATTAAAGCATGAGCTATATTCAGAGCAATGTTAAAAAACGAATATAATAATATGCTTGGTAATTGAGTTATAACTCTTATTAGAATAGTCAGATTAATTCAAATTTAATGATTATTTAGGAATGAGAAAAATAAATTAATAATTTCACGAGAAAAATAAATTAATAATTTCACGAGAAAAATAAATTAATAATTTCATAAGAAAAATAAATTAATAATTTCACGAGAAAAATAAATTTGATTTAAATTTTAGGTAACAGGATGAAATTTTGCGTTATTTTCAGGCGTCGTTGTTTCGAGATATTGGTTTGTAACATAATTGGTACTATGAAGTTATTTGCAGTTATTTTTTCTACCTAAGTTTCTTGGAAAAATGCCATAAGCACAAGTAGTCATTTCAAAATCTTTATAAACTTACAGGTATTTTTTGAATAAATCAATCTTAATAATTTCTCTCTATCAATTTCAGATCTTTTTTTGAGTGATTATTTCTTTGGCATTAGGTTGAGTTTTTCAACATTGATCATTTTTTGCAGATTCCTAATTAAAAAATTCATAACAAAAAAATTAGCAGCATTATCTAATTAGTACATTTGCCAGCATCTTATCCAAGTCCATATCATTAGTAGTCGTTTTAGGTAAATTAAATAAAAAGCATAATATTTTTTTATCAAATGTATTGAAAACACAATTATATATTATTTCACTTTATTTCTTTAATTACCATCAAATTTAATAAGAATAGTTTTATAGAGGTTTTGTAGATATGGTTAACTATAAGTCTAAATAAAAGTCAAGTTTTGTCCGTCGAGATTCGAAAATGATAAACTGTGCGCCGGTATGAGGCTGATTTGTAAGACTGACAATTTTTCTCACGAAATAATTTTGAAAGTTTTGTTTGTAAATATTGGTCTTAAAATTATTCACATCTGTATTCATTTTCCAAATACATTTCTTCGATTGTATAGACGTGTTTATTAAAGATTTACCACTATTTTAATAAAAAAATGTCCATATAAATTTTTTTAAATTTGAGAGCAATTCAAAATCTACCACATAACATTCTTGCTCTTTATTTAAAGCTTGGAATCGTATATCCGGGCTGGTACACAAAAATTAAAGTTTAAGTTGTCACTTGAAGGATCCAGGAAAAAGACGATGAGATTCCGTTTTTTCTTGGTTTTGAGGTTTCAGCGCCATCCGTTAAATCGTTGAACGTAGTTGTATGATAATTTATTTGGAAATGGTTAGAACGATAATAATCCTCAGGATTATATATTCCAAGCAATGAACTGGGGATAAATTAGAGGAAGAAACTATACGGCAACTAAATTGGTATTATAGAACAGATAATTTTTTTTATTTAGTATAGAAATTATTTTTATGGCACAATATTTTCCGAAGTTATCTAGGAAAAACACAAAATTCGCTTGAACTTTAATTAATAAAGATTAAGGAAATGAGTCCGAAGTACACATTCCGACACCACATCTATAGTATGTTTGAGCAAATTTCATAGTTTTTGGTTCAGCTGTCTACCCTTGAGAGTTCAAATGCACACATATTCTTCTTTCTTATTAGTAGAGTTAAATAAATATACTACTGTTGTTTTTAACAAAATTTCTGAAACATCATGGTTTTCTGTATTGCCTCAGTACTTAATTAAAATAAAAAGAAAATTTTATTTAATATTGTTAGTTACGTGGCAAAAACTAGAAACATTGTTTTTCGTTTCTTGCAAAATTTTAAACATTTGAAATTAACCTTTTTCTACCATGGCCCTTCATAAGATCTGGATGAATTAATCAAAATGTGAAAATTGCATTACGCGATCTAAAAGTTCTAAGATTGGATTATTATTAGAGTCCATACGATTCGTATCGTATACCGTGCAGAGAAATAGGGAGCGAAGTTTATCTCTCAGGTTCGATAATCCACAGCAGACAGCGAGCATGGGAGTTCAACATACAGAAGCTCAGATTTCCTGAAACGGAATCGCAAAAATTGCTGTTTGCGATTATGATGTGTTATGTAAAGCCTATCAATTGATTACAGATACTTGAATACAGAACAATTTTAATGTGAATTAAATGAAATTTAATTCTTTAAATCATGTTTCGAAAGAGAGAAAATTTTTTAGCAACAAATTTGTAAAATATCTTCCGATTTTCTATAAGATGTTAAACATGGTTTTGTTTCGCAATCCCTGTGAAATCTGTCGTCTTCTACAATAATTCTGCTTCTTTCATACATTTTTTCTACTGTGACAAACCGTCCTCCTTTAGAGAGGTCAGTCCTTCTTTTGTTGAGTGCTTCCTGGAAAGTGATCTTCTGCATGTTTTTATTATGCATTTATCACATTATTGTGTATTCTGTATTATTGTTGAAATGAATAAAATATTTCTTTTATTTATGGAATTTTTTTCTTCAACTTCTTTGAGTCCTCCTCTTCATTGCAAAAGGGGTGGTCCCCATGATTAAGATGTTCCGTGTCTGCACGTACAAAATACATACTCAGTTTACATTATACAAGCTCTGATTCGTTTCTTACGTTAAAGCGAATTGAAAGATTTATCTAAAATGTATTCGAAATCTTTTTTGAAATAAAAGATACAATTTGTATTTGCTTAGATTATTCAGCTTTTTTTAGGGTAACATTTTCAATTTTTTTCAGTGGAAAAATAAATCCCTAATCGTTACGTAAGTAGTTGTTGAAGAATGAGAAATAATATTTTCTATTATTACTAAACTCTACTGAGCAGAAAATTTCATTTGTTGATGGTCACAAATTATATCCGCAACTTTTTTGCTGCAAACGAAATCAGCGACTAAAAGCCCAATGAACTTTTCAATTCTCAAGCCCGGTAGAGACAGAACCTCACTTTTTTCATATGGAAATGAATGATTCATTTCCATCAGATTAAAGGTGTTGTTTTTGAGTATGATTTTTTATGTTATTACTTTTCTCCCTTTTTTATTAATACAATGACCAAGGTCAGAGAAACGAAAGGAAAGCATTTCTTTGATGTTGAACTGACCACTTGCTCGGTTGCTCCGAGGGTTTTGAGTGGCCTTCATTAAAGTTCATTTTAACATTATGTCTACAGGCTAATAATTCCTTGCCAAACAAAGTAACCGATTAGAGAGGTGACCGCTTAGAGGAGTTTTGCTTTATGTATGTCACCGTTAAAGCGTATAATTCAGTTTTTTCGTAGAATAACTCAATTATACGATAGAATAGTCTGCATTCATTCCGTTGTTTCATGAAATACCTAGTTATTCTCTGAATGAACGGATTGAATATAACTAAGTAATTCATGAAATACATATTTATTCTATTAAATAACGGATTCCAAGCCTTAACGGTAAAATGTGCACATATTTTTTTAGTATGCTTGTTGCCCTTCACTCCGAAACAAAATATATTATTTTTAATTATTGCCTTTTTTCTCATCTCCGCTGTTATTCAGTCCAGTGAATTTTTTAAATTAATTTATTTATGTTAGAGTAATTATGAATGTAATTAAAAATAAGTTTTTAACAATTTGTGAGAGTTGAAGGAAAACAATATGCCTCTCAAATAGGAATCACAGAATGTACAATTATTTTAGAGTGAAGATGGTGTAAAAAACCATTTTCCTCATATATTATGTTGCAAAATTATGTTCAGGAAGCATTAAAATTACGATGTAAGGCGAAACATAACTAATTGTCGTGGTCTATCGGTGGATATTTGAATACGCTAACTCAAAAATCCAACATGCTAGATATATGAAATTAAGCATGAGGTCTTGACATAGAAATTGTAAATCTCTATGTAAATTATAATTTTAATCTTCTTTTACGTCAAGTTCCTAAGTACTGCGAAGCTTATCAGAGAAAGCTCCATATGATGTCCGTATGCGAGAAAACAAGAGAGAAAACACTTCAGATGTTTTTAAATATGGAACAATAATCATCTTTTAAATGAATTTTGAATTTTTCCCGGAGCCTATTGACATTACAAATGTAAATTTGAGTAAATAACTCTCATTCGGACAAAAATTGGTTAAATATTTTTACATTACGATGAAGAGCTTTCTTAATGTTGAAATTTTAACGTTCATAAACAAAACTAAACCTAAAAAACAGTCAATGTTTGTTGAAAAATAATAACTTACATTTTGTCCCATTTTAAAAGTAATTACTTTTGAACCCTAATTTCACAATTTATTCTATTAGCAAAACGTGGTTATTAGCGAAAATCGCTCTCTCTTTGAGTTCAAATCATATTTTCAACACAAAATTTTAAAAATTAATGAAATCAAGAAAACAGTTTAAAATAAATCGTATGCACGATATATTAGCAAAATCTATATTCGTCTCTCAGAGACTATCTGGCCGAATTTATAGGGCGAAAGGTTTAGGAAGCGAAAGGTCGCGGGTTCTAATCCGAGATTGCGTTTGTACAAGTTTGACGCGTGGTGACTAACTCGTTTGCGTAAACTTGTTTCAAG
The DNA here is from genome assembly GCA_013235015.1 of Araneus ventricosus. Lineage (NCBI taxonomy): Eukaryota > Metazoa > Arthropoda > Arachnida > Araneae > Araneidae > Araneus > Araneus ventricosus. Next base: position 36,013 of record BGPR01009486.1, read on the forward strand.
CTTGCACTCTTTTTGTGTCAAATTTGTTGCAAGCTTGCAGATTTGCAGAGCGAGATTGCTGCAACTTTGCTACAAACTAAAATTGCTATCTGGGCAGTTGCGGCCGCAGAGTTTCTAACAAAAGAGTTTATTGAATGAGTAGACAACGTGTCTCAGATTGGACAATGTTGTATTCTTAGGCGAATACAAAAGGTAGACAGCTGACATACGTACTAGAGAGAAAAATTTGCCTTTGTGTTAATAGCAATAACGAAAAGATGAATGCAGGTCTATAACTATAGAATCTTTGTGAAATGGAATGCGATTGCCACTTGAACACACCTTAAACTCTTGACTAAATCAAAGCTAATGAGCCAGTATTTAAAACCTAGCTAAATTTCTTTTTTCACTAATTGTTTAATTTTTGATCTCAATACCAGAATATAAAAGTCTTGTTCGTATAATCTAAGACCCAGACAGGAGGTTGAAATTTCCAATACTTCCTACCTTTATGCAAATGGAAGTTAAGACTCTTTGCGTTTACGAATTGCGTTTAAATTCCAGAGAATAAATTTCCGATATTTTCAAAAGAACACAAAGATACTAACTTACTAGATAGAAGAAGAACTTTGAGGAAATATTAACAAAATTGTCAAAAGTAGACTCGAAAGAGCTTATCGTTTATTTATAAGATTATGCAAAGGTAATTTGCAGTTGGTATAAAAATACAAAAATTAAATGTCGGATAATAGCAGAAAAGCACATGAAAGAAGGTATAATTACTCTTTATTACAACCACGTACAACATTGATTGAAGAAATTAGTTCCATATGAACTTTGGAAATGGCAAAGAAAAGGAACCAATTGGCATCCCATTTAAACTTCGAGTCCTCATGCTCGAGATTCAATATTCACCATGAATTTTTGTTCTAGTACGACAGAATGTGAATTGAGATAGGACTACAGGAAAATTGGAATTAAATGAAGCGTCTCATGTAGGAATTGCCAAGTCATCTTCCTGAATGGTATCTCCCCGACAACAGAAGATTTGTCTGAAGTAGAGTTTAGTTTAGGTGCATTAACGTCCCGTTTTGAAGAAACACCACAGCTATTTTGGACTAATTCGTAATTTGGAACTTCAGTCAGATGACGAGGACGACACCTGTTATCGATAAAGATTCGAAGCACACCCTTTAAAACTGGGAATCGGAGATTTTCTTCTCTGGAATAAGGGTTGTGTCGTAGTAGAATAAAATGATTGGACGTCGCCTGAGCTGACACCCATGTTCAAACGTTCAGAAGGTTCTACACACGGCGGATCTTCAGCGGAATCTGGTTTCGACCTGGAACCCACCGACTTCGAAGCCGAGACTTGTTGTGTTTAAATGAATTAGATACTCGATAGTTCTCTGGAATAAAAACTATTAGAATGGTGGCGAATACCCGAGATGTTGCTATAAGGACGACGAATCCTTCAGAGATTCTACAAGTGTCCAGAACTATCGAGAGACACCGCCCTGTGGGCCGCGCGTACAGGAGAAAGAAGAGCTATGAAAATATTAAAGGGTGACATAAAAAAGCGAAGAAGAGAAAAAGAATGTAACTCAAATGAAGAGGTGTGTTTGGTAGAAGCGTTTCAACTGCTGATTTTTATGACCGTCTTCATTGCGTGACTGTAAGACAAGACATGGTCGCCTGATCAATTGAATGATTTTTATTGAGACTGAATAAGGTGATTGAAGAAGAAAAGTTAAATGACCCCGTGTTGATAAGTGTCTCTTATTTTAAACAAGCAAGAGGTTATATTTTTGATGAATCCGTGAATAAAGATCGAGTCACGTCGCCTTTCGAGTTGCAATCTATTTGATCAGATTGAATTACTAGAGACAATTGCAGACTTTTGGTTTGTGACAGTTTTTAATTATTTTGTATGTGCTCATATCCTTCTTGGGCTCCTTTTATTTAATAAAAATTTACATCCAAATATCTATAGTGTATGTAAAGTTTAATGTTAAGTTTTTGAAATTAATATTGTCTTTCTTTGTGTCGAATTCTGAGTCCAAAATTCTTACATTAATTAACATAATTATAAGACAAAGGTAGAACATGGGATTTCTAATTAAATAAATAGTATCTAATTAATCTATTTATAAAAAGCCAAAAATCAAATCGGAACAGATCTTAACAAAAGACACCCTTTATGAATTGCGCGTCGTCATGAATCATAAGCGTGTATCCGTCTCTTAGTGGCCTTGCCAAGGAGAGGTTTTTACGATTTTCCAAATTTTGGGAAACATAATCTTTCTATTAAAGCTAAAACAAAAGTATTAAATTTTACGCTCTTTGATTTCGTTTGTAACAAGTATTTTAAAAATTGAACAAATGTCGAGGTATTTATGAAAATCTAAAGAAGAAGGGATGAAATCCAAGTTAATGACGCGGGCTCCTCATACCATCGAGGAATTTTATTATGTTTAATTGGCGAGACCCTTATGAACATGTGCAAGAATTTTCAAAACTATATGATTTAATGTTTATAACAAATTTCTCGTTGACTGGACTACTTAAGGGTAAAGTGACCAATCGTACTCTTTTAGAGAGGATAGTCCTTTATTAAGTTCTGTCCTTCCTCGAAAAGTGTCCTTCTAATGATTTTTGGACCTGTGAGAAAATAAGACTGTATGTTGATACTCTAGATACAGCACTTAACGTAAAATTCAATATGAAGGATATTTCTTTTTTTTCAATATTTTGTTAGAAGATGATACATTGAGAAAAATATTCGTTCAACGGAAAGTACTTATTAAAATAATTAATAGGTATGTAATCATAATAACAATTTAAAATCGTACAAATGTTTTTGTTATGCATTTATCATATTATAGTGCATTCTGTATTACTGTTGCGATAAATAAAATGTTTCTTTTATTTACAGTATTTTTTTCAATTTATTTGTTTCCTCCTTTACATTATAAAACGTTGGTCACCTTATTTTTGTCATATTTGTGCAATTTCTTTTCCTAAACTGTGACCTCTCATATTTCATAACAATGGTTAGTAATAAAGGAAACTACACTGCACACATTAACTGAACATTACATTAATTGAAAAAAGGCAATTATTCTAGGCTTTTCGCCGATATGAGTCTGATTTGTAAGACTGGCAATTTTCTTACGAAATGATTTAGTAAGCATGCTTGAACAGGTTTGCCTTAGAACCATTCACGTTGGTATTATTTTTCCGGAGATAGTTTCTAAATTGCATAGACGTATTTATTAATTTCATACCACTATTTTAATACAACATTTCTCTATATAATTTTTTTTTTTTTTTATCTTGCAAGACTGATACCTGCTCCGGCAAGATATTTATTTATTTAAAGCTTGGAAATTCATATACGGGCTGGTAAACAATGATTAGAGTTGAAGTTATCACCAGGTTAAGGATCCAAGGAAAAGACAATGAGATTCCATTTTTTGCTGTTTTTGAGGTTTCATCGCCATCCGTTAAATCGATGGACGTAGTTTTATGATAATGCATTTGGAAATTGTTAGGGCGATAATATTCCTCAGGAATATTCATTCCGATTATTGAACTGGGGAAAATTTAGAGGAAAAAAACTGTACGACAACTAAATTGGTATCATAGGAAAGATAATTTTTTAATTGGCACACAAATAATTTTTGTGGTATAATATTTCCGGAAGTTATCTAGAAAAAACGCCAAATTCGCTTAATGTTTAATGAATAAATATTAATGTTTGAAATATTAATGCTACTTTCACACCTACTCTAAAGATGTGATTGTTACTCTAAAAACCAAAATAAACTCTTCATTCATACTCTAAAGAATACTGCAGCTATGGATAAAATATTTCTTTTATTTACAGTTTTTTTATGTATTTGTGCCCTACTTTTTTTCATTGTAAAAAGTTGGTCCCCTTTTTTGTCATATTCGTGCAAATCCTTTTCCTTTCTTTCCAACGCTTTAAGCATTTCTTTATTCGAAACAATTAAGTAACTCAATCAACAGAATTATTATTAGTAAAATAAATGGAACATAAAAATTAAATGCTAAATATGAATAGAATTTTCAGAATAAAACGATTTAAAAAATATAATTTAACAGAAAATATTTACATTTGAAACTATAAATATACGATGAAATACTTAAAAACAAAATGAAACTGTTGCTATCAGTCTTTTAAGTTTTAAGAAAGTCTTTACCTTCTAAAAATGCTTTAAGAAATAATGTAAAAAATTAAAATTATCAACTAATGCTAAAGGTAACTAGCAAGTTTGGAAGAGATGGAGATAATAGATTTTAAAGCTAAACGTCTATTAATCTATATTTAATATGAAAAACTTAAAACAAAAGCTGCAAATTTCTCTTTAATTAAGAAAGAGGGAAGTAGGTATATTAACAAAAGTATAACATTGATAACATACAAGGTACAACAAAAGAGTTAAAGAGAGGGATAAAAATAATTCAATATTTAGTCTTAAAAAACTAATTTTTTTACTTTGTCAGAAGATAATCTTGTTTTTTGTCATTTAAGACCAGTACCACTATCGGAAAAATGAGTTCTCATGCAACGGATGACACAATCAAGCAAAAATGTTTTCTGAATAGTTTTTTAATACAGAAAATTGTACGTCTCTTCTCGCCCATATTTTAATCGTTCTTTAATAAGGAATTTCGTGTCGATCGAGTTCATCTCGATAATCATGTTGATACTTCGTATCATCCGACCGAAAAGGAGCGCGACGGAAGCGATTACTGATCGGTATCATTCGAATCCGAGAACTGATACCGAATACCTGATACTTTTGGTCTGTATCAGTTAGGTATTGCTGATACTTTTGCGTATCCCTTATGGGTACAATGCAGCTGACTTTATTACTAAACATCGTTATGTAATATGACAGTTCATAACTTGTGAAAATAAATTGCACGAATATGACAAAAATAAGGCGACCAACTTTTTACAATGAAAAGGTGGACACATATAATTGAACTGTTGTAATTGATTAAATTACTGTAAATAAAAGAAACATTTTATTTATCGCAACAGTAACACAGAATGCACTATAATATGATAAATGCAGAACAAAAACATTTGTAACATTTAAAGCTGTAATTATGCTTACATGCCTATAGAAGAATGGGTGTGCATTTGAATAAGAGGCGACGAAGGCGAACGGCCTCATGTATCTGATCTGATTCAGGTAAGAAGGATTAGAATGAAGAAGAAGACAATTTACATACAAATTTACCATATCCATGTCAGGATCAAGTACATAATTTTATATATTTACAGTTACGCTTTATTATTACGAATTATATACTTACGTATTACGAATTATAGGTTTTAATGATAACATATATGCAGTAAA
>BGPR01009487.1:0-57260 GCA_013235015.1 Araneus ventricosus
TCTCAATGAGTATGTTGGGCACATGCAACACCTATAACAGTTGTTGAGCCTTTCAACTCTTTTAAGTGCAGCCTTCTGTCCCATATGACAAGGCTGTAGTATAGCTGTGAAATGTGCCATACCTTATGGTAGGTGATCATTTTATTGTCACTCACCTGTGGATATGCACTACTTATAAGGAAGTCTAAACTGGAAAAGTCTGAAAAGAATATACTTATTTTTCCCTCTCATATATAGTTATTTTGACTTTAACTTCACAGTTTTGCATATTGATTTAAACATAGAGCAATTATGAAATTTCCAGAATTACTTCAGATATCTTTTGAAGTTAAAATATCTTATCTTATTTCTTAAATAGTATTTTTTTTCAATACTTAAACATTTCCATTTTGATAATATTATGTTGCACGGCATTTCTTCCTGCACATAATACAAGTTAACAAAAAATTAAGATCAAAACAGATGTTATTAATATTAGAAATGATACAGATGGCTAATGAAATGAATTAACAAATTATAGAAAAAGTAAATATTTATTAACAGTACAAAAATTACATATATCATACTAAACTACATAAACTTTGATTCATATGAAATGAATGATGCAATTGATTGTTTTTGAGAATTATAATTAATATTTAATATATATACAATAAACACTAATATTATACTTAACTTTAAAAATAAAACCTACCTAAATTCAATGGTATATTAATAGGTATTGTGCAACATATCTTTTCACTCATTTGTAAGCACTTAAAATTTACAGGAAACATAGGACAAAAGATCCGAGAAACTTTTTAAAAAAACCTTAAATATTTCTAAAGTACATGTTAAAAAAATTCCATCAAATACGATAAAATGAGTGCCATGAATTTGAATTTTTTTAAAAAGTGTAAATTTTTCACATTTCATATTTTAACATTTGATAATACTGTTTTCAGAATTGCAATATAGTGGTATATTTAGATTCTCGCTGATAAATAGTATTATTACATTCTCAGATGAACTGTCACAAACCCTAGTTCCTGCCAAAAGATCTTGCTCAGAATGTTAATGCTAAGCCCCCTTTTGCTAGAAGGAAATGTTCTTTTATGTGCCTTTCCAGAAACTATATGTTTTGTAAGACAAGGCTAGTCTCATTAAACTGTATTTTTTTTTTAAAAGGTAAGATTTTTAGTTAATATTTTTAACAAGGCATATTTAATTCCAATAGAATAGAAATTTTCAGAAGGTTAACAACACAAATTTCTTATATCAATCAAATCTGCAAATTCTAAAATTTCTTATATCAGTAACAACTTTAATAGTAAATTTTTTTGAAAAAGCATAACAGTCTTTGTGAGCGGTTGGAGGAGCACGAGGACAAATTCAAGTACTTCCCTGACCATCAGATTTAGGACCAATCAGCTCACCCATTTGCTTTCTGCGCTATAGATGGTGCTTACTTTGGATATAAACTAATGGTCATGTTAATATGACTCGACTCTAGATCAGTATTTCCAGTAAGATTTTCTATGCATTTAGATCCAAAGAATGACTTTTTCAAAATAAAAATTTATTCAAGATCTTTATGAAATAATTTTTTTTTCTTCTTCTTTCTTTGCAAGATAAATGATGTTTTATAAGGACATTATCTCCATTTAGGATTCATGAATACACATATTAATTCATTTTGTAATATTTCAATTTTTAATATAGCTACTCCTTTAACAGTCGTCACTTTTAGTTGTATACTTTTACATGACAAATTAATTAATCATATACTTTTGCAAAGGCATAAAATTGAATAAAATACAGATAATCTTAATAAAAGATCATATTCATAGAAGCTTTGTTTATTTATTCTTTAAACATATACCTCATTTCACCACAATATTTTAAAAAGAAATTTTCATCGGCAAAGCAGTTTTCAAAAAAGAATTGTAACAAAATATAATTCTAATCTTGCAACTGAACAATTTTAGAGAACTATCTCCATTATTTTAGCTTCCAGTTTATTACAGATTATTAATCTATTTGGTTATGGACTGTGTTACTCTATTACCATGTTTACAATACAGTCTTTGAAAGCTGCATGAATTGCAAATATTTTATTCTTTAGATGAATCAATAACTAATAATTATTCATAAAATATACTTCTACAGGTTTCAGAGGAAAGAAAAAAACATTCTTCACAGACTTTCTTAGTTTGCATGAAAATATATGATAAATATACTACCACTTTTAGATTAGAAAAAAATTCTTTATGTGACACTTCCTTCATTTCTGGCTCTTCAAAACAGCAACATATTTCACCAGAATCTTGAGAAGCAACATATTTCACCAGAATCTTGAGAAGTCACATTCAGTTCACAATTCTACACAATATTTTTAGAGCATATCATATTCCTTCAACATATAGATGTAATTTAAAAAATAATCTTCTTTTCTTGATGATGGTGATGATAATTATTAAAAATGATCTTCTCTTGGTCAGCTTGGTGGTTTTTTTACTTTGAGAATATGACATAAATTGTTTTGAAATTCAAATTTAAATAAAATTCTATCTTCTTCTGCATTACTGCAGTTTATATTTCTCTTTTCATTTCTTTCTATGAACCAAATTTCTAACTTCAGTTAAAGAAATCCAAATTAGCAAATGATTATACTTCAAATATATATTTTCAGCTATGCAACATTTTAATTTCAATAAATTAAACAAAAACTATATTTGACGATGACACACAGGCTTAAGACTGATTTCCATGAACAATTTTCATTGAACAGTTCTTAATATAATTCTTGAAATAATCATCAGGTTAATTGAAGCAGAAACTGGTTTAAAAATGAATGGATATAAACCAGCACAGTTTAAATCAAATAAAGTTTAACTCCCAATGGGATTTTTAATTAAAAAATTTACTTATTAATTGGTATTTTATTCTATGAAACAAAATATGTTCTGGTTATAATCAAGACAGTCAAAACAACTGATCTGCTTTCTTAGTTGATGGTTCAAATAATTTATTTGCAAATTATTAAGTATACATAAAATATTAAAAAAAAGACGAAATTTTCTTTCCAAAGACATTTCACAAAAATACCAATCTTTAAACAACATTGTATCCACAATCTTTTGAACTGAGTACTGGGTAGAATTCATATGATTCTTGATTATCATTGCCAAAAAAATCCTATAAAATTTTTCATTTCAGCTTTTTATTTTTGTAATACAGCAGTATTTTTTTTCCTTCCCTAATATTCCTAAATAAAATATCAAAAAAGAGCAAAAAAGATCTTGATATTAAAGATTATTTTTCTGCAAACAGAAAATTTACAAGCATTGTGAGAAAAGCATTTATGCAGATTCATATGGTGTACAAGAATTTCAGGTACAAACACTTCCACATATTCTCTTATGGTTACACGTTTTATATTTTACTACCAATTATGAAATAATAGTATTAAATTATTATTATGATTTTTTTTAATATAATATGTATTTTTTTCACATAACTATTTCTATGACTGGAATCTTTATGATGACAAAGATGAAATATTTAAAAAACTTTCTGGATCATTCTAATTACCACTTATATTATCTTCAGAATATTATAGTTTCATTTTGCTTTTGGGATATTTTAAGATGTACTAATGACGCTAGTACTACTAACAAAATATCCATTATTCACCAACTAGCCACAGCAACTGCACTCTGATTAAAACTTCAACACTAACTGATCATGGCATTTTTTCATTTGATAAAAAAATGCCTTATCATCCAGAACTATCTAAATAATTTCCAGTGGGAATTTATAGAGTTTCAAGCACAAGAACTACTAATCTTTGGACAAGATTAACATTGAAATTCTTTAGAAAGATAGTATTATTATTGCTATGCCAGTGTGTGGACCAGAAATTCATTCCATTCATTTCCTTATACGCATATATATTTCATTTCTATTTATCTTTTTATTCCTAATTTCTTATTAGTACTTATAATTAGTCTTTCAAGCACCATATATTTTTAGACTTGTTATAATTTCTAGATTCTTTTATATTTCTAGAATTCACATACTTTAAATTGCTACTGAATTCAAATTCTGCTTCATATTTTCTTGATACTGTTGGAAAAAGTAAAAGCCAGTAGGTCTGAAAGTCTCTACTGTATCAGCCTGGTTTGACTAATCTAAGCAAGCTCGTGATCGATTGGCTGGTTGACATACCTGCTGTGGATTGGTCAGGCTTCTTCTTCATGGATATGCTTTTATTTTATAATATTTTTCATCAAGAGTTAACATTTTTCAGGGTCTAAATTTTGGCCAGAATCTACAAAAATCTTTTTTAAGTATTCCATCAGTTTTCATATATTCCTGCTAATAAGCACACATAAAGTTTTGAGACTTTCTAATATTTTCAAAAGTATTTTACCACAAACACAAATATTACAGAAGGTCACAATTTCATGGTGCAATATTTTATGCCCAGCAAGGAAATAGAAAATTTCCCATTCACTACAATGAAACAGTAAACAAAATATAGCAGCATTCTATCAGAACCTTGCCAGCAGTTTGATCAAGAATCTAACTTTTATATGTCAATCTACACTGAACTGTATACATTCCATAGCAAGCTTTATCAACTTAGTAAATCGGTATGCATAAAGTATATTATGTTTTATAAAACAATGCATGTAGACCATTTCTCTTTATTAAATAAAATCATAGCAAAATACTTATATTTGGAAAAAGGCAAACTTGTTGAAAACAATTTATAAAATATTCTTTCCTTATATATTAACAAACAGTGCAAAAAAAACTTTGATTCTAACAATTTTCCAACAAATAAGATAATAACAAGTTTGTTCTATTTTGCATGAATTAATCATTAACATAAATTCCTTCAAATTACCAATTGTTTTCAGCTCAACAGATGAATAAATTAAAATAAATTATTTCTAAAAAGCCGATAATTTAATTATTTTTTTAAATATGATGCATGTCTTACTGACAAGAAAAAATGATTTTATAGTTTCATTTCTTTTGTTATTAAACTTGTATCACTCACTGAAAGCATTTAAAACATAGATGCACACAGACCACACACATAAAATACTTCCATTTAATCCTTTGTTGTTCAGTATTCCATTGCACGCAACACCCAAGAACCCAAGTTTAAAATTTTCGTTAAAAAAAAAATTCTACTTTGAAACCTGATAAACTGCAGGAAAAGGTAGGAATCGTTCTCATTTCAGAATATAGATATCAGCACAATGAAATATCGCTTTCTTTATAGGATTAATTATATATTTAAAATGCATCAAATCTCTTGACTTGGAGATGGGAATTTTTTTGAGTTCTTAATGGTTACAATTTTAGCAATTCATGTGATTATTTTCCTCCAATATCCTTGAAGCATTTGATCTATGATTTTGTGTAAGATTCAACATAATTTTTTTGTTCATATCAAGATGGATTAAAACTATTAAACCAGTCATTGTGCTTTCAAATAAATATCCTTGTATGTTTTACTTCTTTCTCTTATCCTTAATAATTTAAAGCGGAATAGCTGATATCTTGATAAGAGAAGCTCTTTGTTTAATATTTAGTGCTTTCATGAAAATTTTAATTTACTGCACATTAAACTGCCTTCATAGAATTACTAACTTTTCCACTCTTTATTTTTATCCTAATACCATGAAAATTAAGATAAAAATAAGCCTTCAGTGAATTTTAAATTTATTTTCTGTTAAAATGAAACACTCTACAAAACAACCATCAATGAATTGAAAATATGTAAAATTACATTCATATATTTGTATTTTATATTACCTTGAGATATTTTAAAAATCTGTTTAAATAAAAGTGCTGCAGTAATTCTCCGAGAAAATTATATAATATTATTTACTGAAATTCAGTTCCATGTAAAATTTAATAAACATACATTTCATCACTTGTTAAACTTTAAGGACTAGTAAGTTTCTAGTTAAAAAATATAAGTATATATCACAACTGCATTCAGTCTATTTTATATTTTTATAAAAGCTCCTTAAACTATATATTTTTACAAGGTCTTATGAACTTGCATTATATTACATGAAGCATTGATTTCGGAATGTTCTTAACCCTCTGAAAGCCACAGTGCTTTTAAATCTAGTTCTTTTAAAACACAGAACGGCCGAAGGCAGAAATGAAAGTAGGTAAACATTTCCCAACCCTTTCTGGTAAGCAAGAGGTCATTTGCATCGTGGGGGCTCTTTTATCGATTCCTTTATCATATCCAAAACCCTTGTTGACTATATAGGGGTTGTTTACAAGTTGTGATAACACTATATTTTCAGTAAAATATTTTCTAAAATCTTTATTTTTTACCACTGTATATGATTATAACAGTAAAAGAAAATTTGATGCAAAAAACATGATTTTAAATTTTAATGAGCAGGCAGTTACCATTTTAAAATCATTGCTTCGTCAGAAAAATTTAATCATTTAAGAGTTCTCATTTTTTTATTTCAAGAGTGTACTCACATAATATATTATATTTATTAAAACCTAAGAGAATATTGATTTATTTAATTATTAAGAAATTTATTTCCAGAGCAATTCTCAGATTTATTGATTTGTATCTAAAAGAGAAAAAATTTCCAAAGTTGGAAACTATCATTAAGATAAACGTAGGTACATGAAAAGCAAAGTTTCCAGAGCAAATAAACCAAAAATTCCTAAAAATTTCAGAATTTAAAATTACAAAGCAGAAAAAAGAGGTGGACAAAGAATATTTACTTGGGCATGATATTCTCCTTTTAGATGACACTTACTATTTACAAATATTTTTGGTACACCACTAAAAGTAACAATGTACGACAAAACCTGTCCTTTCCCTTCCAAATGCCTTTTGAAAGCACACAATTGTTATTAAACACAAAATGTAAATGCCAAAAAGAAACGAAAAATGTCGAATTTTAATGAATGTAACAATCAAACCCTGGGTTTTCTAATCAATGAGAACTTTTAATTGCATTTTTTTTTTCTTTTTTAAATTATGTTTTCCTGACTTAACCCTTTGAGGAGGGCATGCCGGCTTCTCGTAACATTACGCATGCAGCCGTCCTCAAGAGGTTAAAGCAGTACACTGAAGACATAATATCTTCCAATCTTGAAATGATTTGTAAGATTTTTTTAAAGTATAAATATTTAATTCATTGTATTTATAATTAAGATGGTTTAAATTATTGGTAGGAAAAAGTTCAAGCTTTGAAAAATACTTTATATTATTACAAACACAATAAAAAAAAATCAATGCATTTTATATTTGATCTGTAAGACTTTTTAAAGTACGGATATTTAAGTCATTGCATTTATAATTAAGACTTTAAAATACAGGTTGAAAAAAGACATGGTACAAACGCAGTTTTTATATAAAAAAAATCAGCACATTTTTATTTATATATTTCCCGATATTTGGTTTTATATTAATATACATTAAAAAAAAAATGCTTAATCTGAAATTCATTAAATCTAAATCACATCCATCAGTATCATCAAACAATATCTTATTAATTTATTCCTGATATAAAACTTTCCAATATTCAGACATTTTAGCAAGAAATTTTAACAGTTAGCAAGCAGAAAGCATAATGTAAATTAAGCATCTGCCCTCGAACAATTACTGGAGACATCAATCAATAGTGACAGTGGGAGGAGAAACAAGCATTGTTCAAAAGATAAGATTGCTCTGCACCGTTTACAGACCCTTTCGCAAAAAGGGAAAGTAAATAAGCATGCGACAATTTGGGTGCTCGCCCATTTGTCTGGTAGTTTGCATGATGGGCCAGTAAAGCCATTGTGGGAATCAGAGGGTAAAAGAAATATAAATATAAGAAACTTAGGCTTTAAAAGAAGTAAGTCAAATCATACAGCAACTCTTTTGTAATGAGGAACAAAATAAAAAAGTTAATTCATGTTGAGTAACCATTAAAAGTTTTGTATTAATTTAAAAAAGGTAAACTACAGGCAAATAGTAGTAGTATAAATGATATAAAAAAGGAGACAAAAACTAGCACCATGCATTCTGAATAAATATTTGTAAACAAAAACTATTTATAACTATATTTATATTTGAGAGAAATTCAATCAACTTACCATGTATGCATATGCATGCTTATAACTAGACACATGATTTGTTACTATCTGCCCATCAGTGTTTACACCAATTAGTTGTTCCATACATAACCCACAGTGATATTTCTTTACTTGAGTTTTGTCTGTATCTCTTACTTCAACAATATATTCCAAACCTTGGAAAAAATTATTGTAAAATAAAGTGAATATTCAGTCTATATTTTATGATCAGAATTATTGTACTGTACTACTTATGATCAGAGTTATTCTGTCAACATCAGATATTTGAGAAGGAGTGTTGTATATCAACAACTTTACACATACATTAAGAAAAAATAAGCTTGCTATTAGTTTTTAAAAATCAAGCAGGCATATTAATAAGGTGACTTTAGAGAGAACGGCCCTTCTTTTGCAAGTTCTGTCCTTCCACAAAGTGTTCTAATGTATGTTTATTATGCATTTTTCATATTATAGTGTATTCTGTATTATTGTTGCAATGAATTAAATATTTCTTTTATTTATAATTTTTTTTCTTTAATTTATCTGCATCCTGCTTTTTATTGCAAAAAAGTTGGTCACCTTATTATTAACATCACAAAAATAAAAAATAATAATAAAACATTTTGAATTGTACAAAAAGCAGCAAACAGATAAGCTATGAAGACGACAAGAAACTCATAACATAAAACAAATTTAAAAGAGAATTTGATGTTATATTCAAAACACTCACTGCTTTCAAGAACCAGCTAGTTCACCAGGAATACTGAAAGTGCTCAATTTTAATTGCATCTCTTGCACATAATTTGATATTCATGGTTCCCATAACAAAGCAATTTTAAACTTTTAAAAGTGACAGAGATTTAATCAAAGTCTTTTAGTAGCCTTGTATATAGTCTATTCATTGTCAACATGAATGTCCCTAATTGAGTCAAATAACTGTCCGTGTCAACGAACATCTAATTGCATGCTGTAGGTGCCAACTTATTTGTCATGCAAAATATGCATTTGATTTCAACATTTAAATGGCAAGGCACATTTTATGTTCAGCAGCATGTCAAGTGAATTAAAACTCGCCTATAAAAAGAATTAAAGATTAGCAACCATAATTTTTTAACTTACTGGATATACAGGAAGGTGACAGAAAAATGTGAACACTTTTGGATATAGACATTTTTTCGAATATATTCTGAAAGACTGAATAAATTTTCCTTGAACTTCAACTATGTGAAGAATAGGCTTAAACACAATTTACATTGAAGATTTGGTCACAAGGGCATTTAGGGGACCTAACAATAGTACTGAATTTTATGAAAGTTGAATATCATGAGTACCCATGTATATTTAGAAATTAAATACATTATTAAAATTGCATTTTGACGATAATTTAAAAATTCAAGTTTAAAAAATATCAGTTTGTGCAAGAACCCTCATCATTTAGCTTCTCTTAGAATGCAAACGAAATTCACCTCGCTGCAATGCCAATGTCTTGCTGAATCTTAATGGTATTTTCGTATAAGTTGGCACATACATAAGTTTGATAACCAATAAAAGAGTTCGTTAAAATGTCAACATATTGTGCAAACTTATTTTTATAATTTCAAATAAACTATTTAGCAAAACCTAGTAAAAAAAAAGAAGCCATGATTTAAAATTTTGTCTCTATTAATCGAGTTTCTGATTATCCGAGGAGATTATAGTCACAATCAGCTTGGATAATTGAGGTTCTACTGTAATCAAAATTAAAAAAAAAAAAGACTGAGGTACACATTTCCAGCTACCAAAGTATATCTTCGTCAAATTTGGCAGCTCTAGGTCTAATGGTCAGTCATAGATAGTGCCAACAAACAGACACACATATTCACTTTTATTATTAGTAGAGATAATTTTCTGCATTCAAACATTGAGTAAAAAGTTGTAGAATATATAGATGGTATAAAATAATTATTTTTATACTTACCTATAAGGTGAGATTCCCATTCATCTAAGTGCCTTTGAAATAGAGAATGGCCTTGAAAAAAGTCTGAAAGCATAATAATAATTTAGCATTTAATTAACTGGGTTTTGAATGAAAAAAAAAATGTTGTATGATAGACAAGACTGGACTAAAATGTATGCAAGCTCACAAGTGAAGCTCAAACGACATATTAAAATAATAAGTAATAAAAAGAGACCCCCCCATCTTTTTCATTAAATTTTAAGCACAAGAAGTTTATAAAACAATCAAAATGCATCATGAAAGTGATAGAAATATGTTTTAATTATTGCTATTTATTTATTTATTCAAAGAAAGCACACTACAGAGATGACTCCATCTACAGAGTGCATGATGAAAGCATACAAAATCACAAGTCACAAAGTGAATTAAAACACACACACACAAAAAAAAGTAACTGCAGAGAATACAACAGTTCCAATTAGTATTCAATAAAGAATGAAAAAAATGTTATGGCGCAAAAAGCCTGAAATAGCTGTACTCAGTGATGTAAAATACCCAGGTATTTATTTTTCAATTAACTCTATTCATATAAAATACATGCACTGCTGTGAAATATGACGTTTTTATATAATATAAATACATATAGAATATACATTGAGCATACAGTAAGGCAAAAAAAGAAAAACCAGAAACATGCCAGTCTTTTACAATCTTTTAAATTCTATAAAATCTAAAAAAATGATTCAGAAAAAACAAAAATGGAACACTGTATCAAGGATCTTATCTCTTAGTTTGCAGGGCATATCCAACTAATATCCCTGATTTAGATATCATATCTAACTTCTTTCTTAGTTGTTTAGGGGTATGGACAAAAACTTTCAACCCAAAAGGCTTAAGATGTTTTATTGAAGGTTGTTTTCCTCCATACAACTCAAATGGTGTTTTACTTTGATTCATATGACAAATTATATTCCAAGTATATACAAAATGCAAAAGAGCTTCCGACCCAAAACCTTGACCTCAACCACTATCTTTCAATAAAACATTTATTCCATCAACAGCAGTGTAGTTAAATCTTTCACTTACACCATTCTGCTGAGGTGTATTAGTCCTTTCATGTCTTATACCCAACTCATCACAAAAATTGTGGAATTGCTCATTTATAAATTCCAAGCCGTTATCAGTGCAAATGCATTTAATTTTTCTATCCAAAAACCTTTCAACATGTTTTTGAAATCTAGTAAAAGTATTAAAAATGTCAGATTTAGTTTTTAATGGATAAGCAAATACTCTACGACTATAGTCATCTATAATTGTTAAGAAATACCAGTGTCCCTGTATATTGATATTTTAGGAAACAAACCACAAAGATCCATATGGATTAATTCCAGGGGTTTCTTAGAATGAATTTTCTTTAATAGACTTAAAACTAACGCTCTTCCCTTTTGCTTCCTTACAAGGATCACACACATCAATATTACCCTTTAATTTAGGTAATCCTTTTACACAATTCAGGTTGCTAGTAGTTTTAACATGATCTACATTTATATGAGATAATCTCTTATGCCAAGAATTAATATTCTCAGCAGAAAATGATACATTCTTAATATTGACACTTTTAGAATTCTGAACATTACATTTAGATGCACAAGGATATTCAGGAAAGACACAATATAAACCATTAATTAATTTAGCTGTAAACAATAATTGATTGTTACTATGAAATACATTACATTTTCCCTTTAGAACCTTTAAAACTAGCTCCTTTTTATGAAAACAGGGTCCTGATAATACATTTTTCCTCAATTCCGGAACAAAAGCAACATTAGAAAGTTTTATTTGTACATTGCCAATTTTAAGATGCACAGTGCCTTTATCCTTTTATCGGGGTAGTTATATTGTCCACTGCTCCAACTAGCGTTTGGTTATTCACTGGTTCAAATTTTGAGAATAGGTCCTTGTCACGACAAAAATGTGAAGTTCACGCCGAGTCGAAGATCCATCCTCCTTCTTCATCAGAACTAGAAAATGCTTCTAATAAGTAGCTGGTTCTCACTTCAGAGCTTGTGTGATGATTAGGAACAGAGTCCTGGGAGACTTCCTTTCTTGATGGTTGCTTCGGGTTTCCACTCTTAAACTTGGTTTTTCTTGCTTGAAGATCTCGATGAATGGGAAATGCAACTTCTTTTCGGACCAGACTTTGCTTTACTCACTATAGAAACTCAACTTGGTCAGCTTTTGTTGTTGAAGTCTCCTTCCTCTGCTGCCATCTCCTCAAACTTTTGGAAATTTAAAATCCTTGTCTTCCCATCTATAAACAGTTTGTCAATATTCTCATTCAGTTGGCAAGTACCTCAGTAGTTGAAAACATTGGTCCAAGATCCTCAACTGGATGGCCAGCTTCTTGGAGCTGTTCTATTATTGGAAAGTTGCCGTAAAGTCCAATACTTTACATGGTTCAAATACAATTAGAAAAACTGTGAAGAGCTATTACCCTAGCTCTGGAGTCTGGTTGGAAGTACTTTTCAACTTCTTTCCATGCTTCAGCCCTATTTGTTAATCCTTCTATGATAGTTAGCATTGGGACTTACATTCATATATATTGTAGAATAGGCTCGTTAAAACGCTAGTTGAATTTTTAAGCTTCCTGGCGTTGATCTCATCTCCTTATTTAACAAGTGAGCTGCCTCTCTTTCTGTAACAATATCAGCAGTCTCTTTCCAGCAATAAAACCTTGATATCAGAGCACCAGGTAGCATAATTTCCGCTATCAAGAGTTGATCAAAAAGTTCATAGACTCCATCTTAAGAAAAGTTTAGCCAGAGATATAGACAGACCCTCCTACTAAAGACTCCTTGATTACAATAAATATCAATGAAAGGGCATTTCCATGTGGCCCATAACCATTTGATGGTGGTGCAGAGTGTGGCAGCTTTGATGATATAACAAGGAGCCACAATTTGAGAAGACTAATTAATTTTATTAAAAACATTTAAAACTGATAAATGGACTCAACTGGAGTTCATAAAGAAAACATATCATAATAATACACACATAATCATCATGATAATTCATCATACATATCATCCTTCATCTGCTATATATATTTATGCATAATTCAAATTCATCTTTGAATGACGCTTGAGAAATCAAGAACCGAGGTTCAAATCCTCTTCAGCAAAAGCAGATAAATCGAACATTATCAAATGTGAAGAACAGAAATTGAAGTTTCATTCAACAATTTAGAATCATTACTCAGAAATACATTTTTTTTTCAAAATATTCAGTTTGTGGGTATTTATAAATTTAACGCTTCATTTTGCAATCACCATCTCAACCATTTTCTTGGAAAATACCCAGTTTGAGATATTTATAAATTTTTATGTTTAATTTGAATCACTATTCACAAATACTTTTTTTTTTTTGGTAAAATATCAAGTTTGGGGGAATTCATAAATTTTATATGCTTCATTGTAAATCATCATTCATTTTTTTTTTTTTTTGCAAAATACCAGTTTTGGGGTATTTACCAGGCCTGAGGTAAATACCAGGTATATACTCCAAAAATATTTACCTACCCATCCACTCACTGACTGCACTGAACCAATCTCACACAACAGTAGTTACTTACCAGGAGAATCTGGTTCTGGTATGCAAGTGTAGTAGAATTTAGAACTGGAAATGACCTCTTGCTTCTCCTGGAAATGAGAGAATTTTTTAAGATAAGTGTTACATAAATAATGCATGCCTTTATACTTCATACATAAAAAAATATACAAAACTAAAAAATAATACACATACAAAAGAATAAACATGGTTTCATGGAATAATCTCATTTATTGCAGATAAGTTATATAAAAAAAAAAAAAAAGTATCAAAATTTAAATATATATAAAAAAGTTAACAAAAAGCTTTGCTAATTATAGGAATTCAATTTATCAAAAAATTAAAGAAACTGATAACTGAACTAGTAATAAATTAAAGCACTATTAGTGATTTTCAGAGAAAAAAACTATCTTATTCTATGCACTTCCAAATCTTGTAATCCATTAAAAGCTAACTAATACTCTTAAAGTAATCATTCTTATTCTGTAAACAAAGATGCCTTTTCAGTTTCTTTCCTAATAGTTTTATTCTATTATGCTACATAAATACAGTCCCACTGAAAATCCGGACCGATTTTTTCAACTTGTGACAAGAAAAAAAATTAGCTAAATAAATATTAAACTAGAACACTTGAGGGCAAGAGCAGACATTTCAGCCATTCTATTCATTTTACAACTATTTTTTTTTGTCTTTGTCATTTTTTTAATGTCTTTTATGTTTTTATTGTTTAAAACGTGCTTTTATATGGAGTTGTTGGAATTGGCGTCAACGTAGATCAGCATATCGTCTTGATTGGTTGAACATCGAAACGTCCAGGGTAACCATTTGCTGTTGCCTTGCGACCTGGGTCTGTTCTGAAGATACATGCCTCGGCTACATTGTGACTAACACCTACATGGAGACATCAGAACTTTGACATCTCTATTGGTTTAAGAAAGATACAAATAAGAAATTTCGGAATCGGACCTTCAAACCCTGAGCAGTTCGGATTTTCGAGGTTGTACTATATTATTATTTTGACAACAGCTACCAGTTACCAAGATGCAATATCATTTGATAAATACTAAACTACTTTGAAAGTGATGATTTTTAGTTATAATATTTACTCTTACAATATTTTATATTAAATTATAATTTTAAAAAGATGAAATTAAAAATCAGATGACAAATAATAATAAGTTATTATAAAATATACATGAAGTATATTACCTAATAGATGGTATACTAATTGTAGTATCAATTAAATTTGTATCCATTGCAGCTGAATTATTGATATCATCAATTGGACCTAATTTGCTTCACTTGAATCAGGTGCATGCTTACTTAGTTCACATTTTTCTTCAAGTTTTCATCAGTTATATTGAAATGTGAATAGAATGTGTTGAATCTCCACAGATTCAGTTTGCAGTTTCTAAAACTTCACTTGAGCATTTTGGAAATGGTCTCCAATTTATTGTCACCTTTTACATTTTAGAATCCTTCTCTACAGCAGTATGCTCTGTTTCATATTCTGCTTCTGAACAACATCCACAGATTCTTGCTTCTTCCATATTCCAAGACTAATAACATAGCGACTCTTGACATATATGATACCCTACCCGGCTTAAAAAACCATGTCTTTGGAATTCAAATATCTTATTTGTACTCATAAACCAACAGGTACTTCTTGATGGTTTACTTGGATCTTCCATGGAAGCAGTTTCAACTTCTTTCCAAAATCTTCATCTAGAGGAACATCTGAAACATCTTCGCGTTTAAATCTTCATGGAAAAGATTTTCTTCTTGTTTACTTGTGATTTCTGTGAGAAGTATTAGGGATAATCCCTTTATAATGCCGTTTGTGTTCTCTTCATAATCTCTAGACCTTCTAATTCTTGAACCCTGAAAGGCCATATCTCTTTCATGTCACCGCTCCTCTTCTTGCCTGGATGAAAATGCCTTGAAGAGCCAGAATATTCACGGAGAAGTGTTCTTTCACCTTTTGAATCGACAAACATTTTTGATGAATTTCATTGCTTTTTTTTCTTTTGAATGTTCTTATCAAAACAGGTTCGTTCTTGTTTTTCTCAATATTCTTTGAAAGAGGAGAATTTTTGTCCTTAACAGATTTTATCCTTATCATAAACTGGCTAATCTTTTGTTGTATTTGTTTTTTCATATCAACAGGAACCCATGAAGAACCTGCATCTTCTTCTGAGCAACTACATCTTTCTTTTCTTTACTTGGAGTAGTTTGTGTTGTATTAATGTTTTTGCTTTAATGACATGTCTACCTATACAAAGCTAAGCAACTGTGACTGATGAGAAATACCTACTGGTTTACATTTACTAAATTTGAATTATTTGATGATTGGGAATTAAACTTCCATTTGGTGAATTGATGTCATATTGTTATTTGATGTGTTGGGGCAATGGGTTATTATTTATTAAATTAGATGATGGATCATTACTGATAAACTGTCACATAATCATCTGTTAAATTAACTTTTGCATTACTGGCTTTTTTTACTGTGGGACTTTATTATGCTACAAAAGTTTTTTGCTGCATTAATTTTTTTTCTTTTGTAAATGACATTGCAGCATCTTTTCTGAATGGTGAAAATACCTTTTGTTGTAAATAGGTGTTTTATGTCAACAATATTTTTTAGCTTCTAGTGGTTCAGAGTTTTGACATTCCTTTAGGAGTCATAGTAACAGTTCTTAATGTACTCAGAGGGATGAGTAATGGCAGCTGGTACACTTGTATTTATTACATGAAGATTACCAACATTTCTTTTGGATCTGCCTCTCCTTTGCTAGCCCACTCACATTGTGAGTTATTCCTTTTGGTCCATTTTCTGGTGGAAAAGACATCCTGTCCTATTAAATGGAAAATAATAATAAAATAACTACTTTTAAAAAACAAAATCAAAAGTAAGAAGAAAACTGATAAAACTAAGTTGCACAATTTATCAAAACAGATTTCCATAATAATCTTGTATTATAACAGAAGGAACAGCCATTATAAATCTTCAAATTCCTTGGAAACTGGTAAAGGAGAAGGATAACCAATGCAAAGTAAGAACCTCTTATTCAATTTGACAGATAAAACTAAAATTCTAATATACATTATTACTTGATCATTTTAATAGAATTAATAAATAATTGATATAAGTAAATTTACAAGATGATGATATCATCAAAAATTTTCAAAAGTAATGCAATTAATAATTTATTGTAACGACAAATCACAGCTTCCAAATGTTTACATCTTATAAGCCAAGTACCAGGTTTCCAATATCACTCATATACTTGAGATTTAAAGCTATACAGGGTGAGTTGACTTATTCTTGCCAAACAAAAAGAGGGTGATAGAAGAGCCTGGCATCATAAAACACTATATGCCTAAGTCCCATTCTTAACCATTTGCAAGTTATGGAGATAAAAAATAATTTTGCTAAAAATTGTTCAAAAAAAATCCAAATTTAAAAAAGTTTTTTGGCAGATTCACATTAAACAAAAGCACATACACTGGAAGAGTAGTTAAAATCTTTTACGACACCATTTTCATCAAAATACCTGATTTAAAGCCGAAGTTACAAGCTACAAAAACGCTAAGTAAAATGCAAAAATCTTTTACTATTGAATACCGCAAACAATCGCTCAAGTTAAAATAAAATTAAATTCTACTAAAAAACTTGTTCATTCTAACAGCTTTTGAATGAGCCTACCATAAACCATATCAGTGTATTATTTCAGAAGAAATTTAGTCTGCTGGCAATACATTCACTGAAATCGGCTGTCACTTAAATAGACATTCGACAAAAGTCTCCATGATGGTGATAATGAAAACATAGTACCTGTAACTTTGAACTCTTTCTCGATATGCAGATGTGTTCCAACCCCATTTGGGTATATAAGAAAAAGAGTTCATAGTGGCGATTTGCATACATTCCATTTATCTACAATTGTTTTGTTTTGGCGAATTTTTGTCGGTCGTCTATTTCACTGAGTAACTTATTCGGTGATGTATTGCCAACAAAGACTAAATTTCACCTGAAATAAAACACTGATATGGTTTATGGTAGGCTCATTAGAAAGCTGATAGAATGGACAACTTTAGGTAAATTTGACAAATTTAGTTGAACGGTGTTTGCGGAATTCATTAAAGATTTGCAATAATTCGATTTTGCATTTTGGCCAACGCTTTGGTGCTTGTAACTGGCTTTAAATCCAGGTATTTTGATGAAATGGTGTAATCTAGAGGATTTTAACTGCTCTTCCAGGATATGCACTTTGTTTAATGTATATCTGCCAAAAAACTTTTTTAAATTTGATTTTTCATGATTTTAGTAAAAAATCAAGCATCCATCACAACTTGCAAATGTTAGAGATGGACAGGGTTGCTATAGTATTTATGATCCCCATAGGCTTTTCTTATCGCTTCTTTGTTTTGGCAGAATAGGTCGTGCCCCGGGCCTGTATATCTTTGATCTTCAGGATATATCTTTGACTTAAAAACACATAAATTTTAAACTCAGAACTATGAAAACCAAATCATGGTAAGTGAATTTAATAGAATAATTTATTCCTGTAAAAATAGCGATATAGAAGACCCAGTACTCAAAAAAACATTTATGAAATGCAGTGTGATTATTACTTTAAAATTGATAAAGTTTGAAGAATAATAGAAATTGATCAGAGTCCTTAAAGCAAGTTTGTGAAGCATGAAAATATCTTGTAAGCCTGACAGCCAATAGTACAGAATTATAATTTCATGAGGTTTCAAACCAGAAACTCACATCTACTATATACAAAGCAGCGAGGCCACAACATAAATATATCAAAATTGCCTGCATGGTTTTAACGAGGGAAAATATATCTGCTCCCTCTTCCAATTTATTCAGTTTGAGCCACCAGCCCCATACTACCCTAGCAGATTCATAATAGGTAGCAGTATAATAGGGTACAAAATTAATATGATACTCGGTAAGGAATATTCTGTTTAACAATGCTTTTTTTGGTCTAAGCCTAGAATTAACACCCTATAAATATATAATATTCCTTCAGATAAATCTGCCATAATTGCAAGCATTTGGGTGCTTTGAATACGCTATGCCACTTTCCTTCTGCAACAGCACATTGTATGTTTTAGAACATAATGAAGTTCACAGACCCATTACAATCAGCAGAGGTTGTCAACTTTTCCTTTGACTATCCATGACCAAACTGGATATTTGCTTCAAGTTCATGCTGTAATGCTGAATTATCATACAATGTTTGTCTCTAATTCTCCATTGATAAAAAGCTACACATATTAAAACATAGATACTGAACAAATGAACGATCTTTCATTATTTGAACTAAACATACTAAGAGAAATAAATATAAAATAAAGAGATAAGTATTTTAATTTTAGAATTTAATAAAAAATATCATACCATTCCTCAAAATTAAAATTTCCCCAAAGAATAACTCTTCCTTTTTGGGCATGATGAAAAAAATAAATGTCTATTCACTAGAAATGAGTAAAACCTGGAGTTCAGGTATAACGTGTATTTTCTCAGCCAATTTCCTTTGGCTGAATTTTATTTGCATTGCTCAATAACTTGCCTTTAGGATGTGCAGTGAGTTTATATGTCCCTGGCGACTTTGATGCCTCACGGCATCTCAGCAAAACGATTAGCAGTCAACCTCTGCATTGCAAGCGTGTACCAGGGCAAATTTTTGCTAACAGCGGTTACAATGCTTCAGCTTCTATGTTTTTAATGCACATTTGGAAAGCACAACAAGAAATAAAGACTCTGTTAAACATAAATTCAAAGGGAACCATTTTCCAGAAAAATTCTGTCAATTGCCATAATCCCACTGATAAGAATCAGCAAACTCGATGAACTTAAAATCTTTAGAAGAGAAGTAACAGTTATTGAAAAAAATTGTTTAGTAAATGATCAAAATTCCAAACGAGTATTATTCAAATTCTATGCCCACCAATGCAAGGCAAAGAGAGCAGACAATGGAAATGAGGTGAAATAAGAGCCTGCGAGGTAGACCGTAAAAATCACTGTCGCATGAGCAACCACGGCAAAAAAATTTCAACTTGTATCCAAAACAAATGTTATGGCACTCTCTTGGCGAGCTAAGAAACGAGTGAGTACCAGGGATGAGATTGGCAAAAAAGCAAAAGACTGAATCATACGCTGAAGAAAAAATTTGTACCATATTATATCAAAGATGTTTTAAGAACGTAAAACATCAGAACATGCAACATAAAATATTACACTATAATAATTGATAACTAATTATTATAATTCAGATGTATAAATAAGAAAAGAATATTAAATTATTATTAAATTTTTTCACATTTAAAAGTTAACAAACAAGTTTAACATCATCAGGGACAGAAAATACAAAATTAGACATTAAAACATTCATATTACATCACAGCCATGTAGCATCACCAAGATGCAACAGTCACCAACAGAAGTGTGAGAAGAATTATATTTATAGCCTTTTGATAAAAGTTAGTTAAAAAAATAATAAATAAGGACAAATACTTTTGCTTCATGCGACAGTAAAGTGTATTACCTCTTTATAAATTAATAATGTATCATATACTGAATTCTGTTTTATATTCTTTATTTTTATACATTTTGCAAAAGTAACAGCACAATGATTTTGCACCTTTAAAGTGAGAGGGTAGAAATTGTAATTACAATGACAGATTCATTTAGATTAGTGTTATTTGAAACATTTCCAATTGTTAAAGAAATGGTTTTCTTTTTTTATTTGCGGTTTCTGTTGATAACATCTCCATTAACATGCTTCACCCCTGTTTTGGAGGGCTCCCTATCTTTGAAGATTTTTCTTCAATAAAGGATGTGTTCTATCCTCTGCAAGTTTATTTTCAGTAGAGAGGCAAAGGTTCTCAAGTAGTCTTCATTAGTATTTCCTCTGTTTAATTACTGGCATAGTTGTAATGCATTATTCCAGAATGCCTAGGTAAATCATCTGTTTTATTTTTTTATTTTGAGAAGATTTTTTATGTCTATTCTCTATTTTGCTTTTTACACATAGCTTTAGCTACCTCTTTGACAGGAGTTTTTTCTTTTTATGTAGTTTAATTATTTGTTTTTGTTCCATTTTTTTATTTCTTTATTTTTGGTATGCCCCTAAGATAACTTTAACTAATTTTTTTTCAACATACATGCAAAAAAATCTTGCAAAATATGCTTAGAGGTTTTGTTTTCTGCAAAAGGTGGTGCATGATTTCTGACAGGCTGCTAGAGGCTACACTGCGTCTCTCGACACCTAGGGGGGGGCCCCAAAATTCATAATGAAACATCATAGCCAAGTATCGCTTAATTTATGACATTGTCGCTTCTTTATTTATAGTGTATGATCCTCTCCTCACTGGAAAGGTTTCTCCCTCTTGTTTAAAAAATAATTATTGAGTGAATGAAAAAACAGCCAAACAAAACGCTGGGGAGAAATTAAACTTAGTGTGACTAGTCGTATCATTATTGATAAATTAACCTGTTAGTCACACAGGAATATGCTCTATAGAAAACGTAGATATGGTGAAGTGACGACATTCTTTTGATGATAGGGTCCATTGGACCCAAGACACTACTGCTCTGTAAATTGATTTTACAGGTGTAGAAACCGCGCAGGGCAAAATAAATAACTAACTGCTTAGGGCCCCAAATTTTGGGGCTTCAAGCACGACGTAGTTCTTTTTTTTTTTCTCTTTGCATTATTAAGGTAATTTTGATTTTAGTGTTTTACTTAATTTAAGAACCGAAGTACTGAATTGAATTTATATAAAATTAAGTGTCAAGCTAAATTTCTGGTGGACTTCATTCTTAGGATTTTTTTCATGTTTTCAAATTCGCCCAGATTCAGTGTGGTCCAGTTTTCAGAAGTTATCTGTCTGTCTCAACAATCCTGGCAAACTTGTATTACAATATTTAGATTGTTTAAAAAGTTGTCATTTTTTTTTTTTTTACTACTTTAAAAAATTACTTACTAAATTAAGATTTTGCATTTTTTTATTTTATGATACTAACACTAACCTCTGAATGTGATCCATATTTAAATATTTTCTTGTTATTTCAGTTTGTCTTAATGTTTGTAACTTCAAAACAGCTTGTATATGACAATCATTCTACGTATTATTAAATTTTATGAAATTTGAATATCACTGAGGGAAACCATGTATATCTTAGTAAATTAAATACATTACTTAAGATTGCATTCTACGGCTCTATTAAAACATTCAAGCTATCACAAAATATCTTATTTGTGGAAAAACCATCATCATTTCTGGTTTTTTCATGGAGTGCAACTAAATTCATATAGCTGCAATACAGGTATCTTCCTGAATTCAACGGTATTCAACTGAATTTTTTATATAAGCTGTCCTATATATCTTGCCTTGAAGCTATGAAAGAAAAATTAGGGTTAATGCCATGACATAATGAGAAAAAAAAATTTTTACTACAAATACTCATATTTCCCTCTTAATATTCAAAGTATTTACTCTAAATTTTATTATAATACTACCAACATATTATCATGAATTCTGTAAGTTTTGTATAAATTTGGCTGAAAACTCTGTATGTTATAAGAAAACAACGTAGGGAAAATTTGGGAATTTTTTTTAAGAAACCTTTTTATAGCTTCCTGAATATTCTGCGCTTTTTTTTTATTTTATTAATAAATGTATGTAACATTATGCTTATCAAGTTTAAACCATTGGTGAAGCGTAACTCATTATCAGTTTATAAATGTAATTTATCCAAAATCATTTTCTTTCATCAATTTCTGGTCAGCCCTAAAGGCCATCGCGGATTGATCATCTTCTGTAAACCGTGAGTTGAATCCTTTTTTTTACATGGTCGGTTCTAGAAAATCCTTTCAACCTTCGAGAGATGTTTGAAAAATGTGTACCAAAAGTGTTCGTGATTATTCTGTCACCATCTATACTTTTGATTAGTTATATTATTTTTGAAAGTCATTGCTTTTATTTACGATTCATATTACTTTAACAAGAGAAAAGGAACGTATGAAAAGGATTTTAATTATTTACTTGTGAGTTTCTAAAACTAGATAAATACATTTTTTTTGAAAATTATCTTAATTCATCTCAAAGTGCTGTTTTTATAAAATTTCGGGGGGATAATTTTATTATTTCCCTTTTTTTTTGCCTGTATTGTTATTACATTATACACCCCTGTCCTTAGAACAAAAGAGTTGACACTGTTCATTCGAAAGCCTCGAATTTAGAAGAAATATAAAATGGTTCTTCTCAGTTATCGCTAAATTTATCAGTTCATAAATATAAATTGTTGATTTATGATTCATTTCTCCTTTTAACTGATAATAAGTTTGCCTTTATTAAACGTAAGAAAATTAAAAAAAATATTATAAAACAATTTTGTGAAGTCAGTTTCCTAGTTAATAGAAAATTCGGATATCTGAACACTATGTCCAACCCATCTAGATGACGCAAAATCTGAGAACAAATAACTTCTTCTTAAATGTTGTATATTATCAAACTTAGAAAACAAGCTCAGTTTGGAGTAAAATAAGAAAAAATTTAAAGGGATGGGTATTTTAATATCTTTATCTATTTTATATATGCATATAATAGGTTACTTAACCGCCCCTGTATATATCTGGGACTGTCGCAATATTTCATTACTCAGTCACATATTGCTATTTTCCCGCTTTTTCGCTCAAATTCTGCGAAAGAAATAGAGCTAACACTCTGCATATTTATAGGTAAGAAACAAACATGTTACAACACTGAGTCTCTATTCAACCAGTTTGTATATCTAAAAGATTATTTAGAGAAAAAATACAACCAAAACTACAAGCAATTATGAAGTGAATTTGCAAGAGAAATGACTGAAGTTTTTTGCAGATACAAAGTATATTGATTGGAAGTCATGTCTTATAAAGCTCTGCAATACATATTTGCCTTTCCAGCCAACAATGCTAATGGGGATAATGTTTTCCCTAATGTCAGCTCAGTGGTGCAAGAAGAAACTGAGTTATCAGTGGAGATAATCTGAATAATATTTGATTTGTCATTATAATTGAAAATGACATGCCACCTCTTTATAATTATGAAAGAATAAAATGATACACGTTAAGTAAGCAAAATAAACTTTAAAATACTGACTGGGCTAAAAAGTTGCCTTGCATCTTTTTATTATTCTAAGTGATCATTTTATTAGATTGTTGAGCTTTATTGTTTTTTTATCAGAGTAAAAAAACCATTACCTACCCACTTTTTTTTCATGTTTTATTTATTTAGCACTTGGATGTCCCGTATCAATAATGGATTGATGACAACCCTACATATACGCGTTATGAAAAATAACATATCATATACTTTTCCAAGAATAAAGTATATTCTTTGTAAAAATAGGAAATAAATCTTAGAAATCAGATAAACAACAATACAAAATTAGTTCAAATTGAATAAGGAAGATAAACATAGACCTAGAATTAAAGTACAAGTAAGTTATTTTACATTACACATTTGCATCACCAATAGAGGTTTTTTTTGGAGGGGCCTCTCAAATAATTTTATGCCTCGGGCCTCATATTATCAAAATCGCTACTGAGGTGGTACTTAATACTTTGAATGGCATAGAATATAAGTTGAATTTCATCCTTGTAGAGCTTGCTGATATAATGTTGATTCCAGTAGAAGTGAGATCAGCTAAGTGAGTAAGTCAAGACGATTCGAGACATATTTTCCCAAAATTTTCTTTTGAAAACGGAAAATAGGGAGGTTTTTTCTTTATAAAAGCGAATTTTTGGGAGAAAAAAGCAAATTTTTTTCTTGGGAACAAATGGAAATTTGAGAGGAAAAAAGCAGAATGGCTCCAAAATAACAAAAAAGCGGAAATCCGCCAAAAAGTGGAAGAATCTCACACCTGGAGTACGAACCTTAAACTCCAAGTTAACCATAGAAATGTCTTAGAGGATTCAAAATTAATGCTAATAAACAATTATGCAGAATTTCTTACAATCACTAACTTCTAAACCAGTAAAAAATAAATAAATAAAAAGTTAAAATGTTTTCAATTATGTTATAAAAATTTGAAATAATAAACTGACAAAATCTTTTAATTAAATTTTAATCATGAAAAAGATAGCAGTACATGTAATGAATAATTCTTAATGTGAAAAATGTACTAAAATTTAAAAACGTAGTTTAACACGTTGGATGCTGCTGATGTCATTTGACTCATGTATGCGACTCACACCTTCTATCTTCTTAGATGACTCCTTCTCTGTTATAGTTAACAGATAGTACAGGAGGAGTCATCTCATTAGATAGAAAGTCTGAATCTCTATATCACGTGCTGGCAAGTGACATGGCAGCGAACGTGTTAAAAACATTTAAGGTTGCCACAGTTTCCTCAATTGTAATATTCTAAATAAAACAAAGTACAGTAAACTCTCGATTATCCGGCATTCAAGTATCCGGAAAGTTCAACTAACCGGAAATTAGAAAATGAGTTTTTCTAAAAATTTTACATCTACACGCCAAAATTTAGCATGCATGTGCGCCCGTTCCATTCACGTGGGCAATTTATTTCTGGAATGCAACGTTTGCTCTACACGGAAGGGCGTAGAAGGAGGAGAAAAAAAAAACCAACATACACGACTGCGATTTACACAGACTTGTTTTATGGGGGGTGGGTTCAAAAGCAAAAGCGCGAAAGTAAAAAAAGGTCCTGACCTTTCGCCGAAAAACAAGACCTAAAAACGAAATCCACAAAAAAAAAAAAGAAAAAGCAAAGGGACAGAATTGGTAAAAAAAAAAAAGCTAATGAGGGGAGGGGTTACTCCAGATTGGTAAGTCTCTCTCTTTTCCTTTATTTATTTACTCTCCAAATACTGGCAGATGTTGATTCCGATTACATAATATCAAGTGCAGGAGAATTGGAGGTACACGTATTGCGCAATAACCCTTGCGATCTTCTAAAATATAATTAGTTTTGATATTCAATCTGAGATTTGTTTATGATCACTTAAAAGAGTTTTATTATGCTTGCTGAATAGAATTTTTTTCAGTTTTGTCAGCTATTTTTATAATCTATATATTTACGGTAAAAATTCGGCTACAGATCATATATATATATATATTTGAAATCATCAATGTTAAATTAAAATCTTCATAATATGTTTTGCAAATACAATGTTATGGAAGACACAGAAGTATTCTTAAAAATTATATTTCGCGCACATTTCAAAATGACAAAAACAATTTATTTAGCTGAAAAAATCTTTTTTTTAAAAAAAAGGCTACAATCTATCTCCCCTACCACATTTCTCCCGTCACACTCAACTATTCAGACTTTTCAGGTATCCGGAAATCGGAGTTTCCTGAGCATGCCGGTTAGTTAAGCTTTTACTGTAAATAAAATTCCCCAAAAAAAATTTAAAAAATATCTACATACAATTATTTTTTACTACAGTAAAACTTGGAATAACCGTCACCGCTGGGCCACGTTGCAGAAAGGCAAAGGTTTCCTGCAGAAAGATTTTCAATTTTGGAAACCAATTGCATTTTTGGGAGAATTAACATATTCATCCAAAAGCGCAGAGATTGTTCAGCAGAACTAGTTTCGTTCTCTGCAGACGATGAATCACTTTCAAACATTCTAGATTAGATAAAAGGGAAGTTGACCTTTCAGTTTTGGTGTGTATGTACCTATATGTGTTTAAACCCTCTTAACCCCATTTTTTTTACTTGTATATGTTTTTTATTTATGCAGTATTAAAGTATATAAGTTAAACCTCAGGAAATGAGATAAAATATTTGTTTAACTCGATTTTTTAATGAATCAATCTTGAGAGTCAGCGTTATAATTTTTAGGTTTCCTCATTACAATCAGCATATTTACATAGCATTTTTTGAAAATTTCAACAAGCAATTCAATGAGGTAATCCTGAATTCCCAATTTGACAGATTTAGAGCACAAAGTAACAATATATTTATAACATTATTACTCCATTAAGCTTATAAATTATTAAATATTAAAAAGGAAGCGAAATTTGAATAGGAAGTTTTCTTATAATGAATCTGTGGGTGTAATGCTACATGATGAAATTGATAAGCTCCACTGCTGCACAATACAAGTAAAAAATACTTTAAAATCTTGGCTCCTTTCGGTTTACACAGATAGAATACATCAGCAATAAATATTTTTCAAGATATTTTAAATTTTAAGCTAAAAATATCTTTTAAATGCTTGGATCAAAAAAATGTATCAATACACTCAGTCGGCTTAGAAACAACATATGTGCATTTTGCAATCATTCAAAAGTAATTCTGGGACCAAATACAATTTTAAGAGATTTATAAGAATTCTGTATTTACTTTAAAATACTGAGTCACAATTAACTTTACAATATATACACTACAACAACGCGCTTATATCAAATATAAACAAGCAAGGAACTACTAGTACAAAATTTCATTTTGTGCATTACTTTGAATACAAACCTCATTCAACACTGTACACCAAAACTTCTATATGTATATTTCTCAATACTTTTACAAAATACAAACAAAATATGTAGTAAATCTATCTTTAATATTATCTTCAACATCAAAATTACGAAGAATTACATTTTTAACACTGTACGCGATTTGCGATGGAGGAAGATGTGGATGTACTGATTTCAGTTCAATAGAAAACGAACAAAAAAAATAATAATCGCAATGAAATTTTATTGCTATCTCAGAATAAATGTATTTTTCCTTTCGTCTGAATGCGGTGTAACTTTTAAAAAATATCTTCACATTATGTTATAAATCTTAAATACGCAGTCTTTAAATTTGTTAATCAAAAGACAGCTGAAGTGAAGTGAAGTTCTTTACGACTTTTACGAAAAGCAACTAAAAGCAAAACAATAACAAATGATCAATTTTAAATAGTTTTAATGGATTGAAATTTACCCAGTGATTCAAGAACTTCACATATCGTTTCTTTTATAACTTTACCGCTCAATAGATGAAATATCCTGTGTTGTAATCTAAATCCCACTCATTGTGTCTGTGGTTATCTGAGTAGTGGCCGCTTGAGGGAAAATGATAAGCGAGGAAGTGCAACCGCAGAAAGAATACTGAAGTTATTGTCTAAATTGTACGCGAATGCTGAAGTGTTTCAAGTATTTTCGTTGTTTCTTTTACAAGTAGTTCATATTTTGATTTAAATAGTTCTTTGTCTTAATATCCATTCCATTTTGACGTTTCCAAGCCAAAGACCGGTAAGTACTTAGCTAATGTATTCAGACTAAAATATCCGATTGGTAACGATCGTAGCGATATCAACAAAACTCCGTATATCAGTAATATATGCGTTTCTGTGTGCGTGATTCATTTGTTGTTCACATATATAATATGTCAGTTTTAAATATGAATGTCATATTTTCAGGTGTAACTAGAGGGAAATTCCAGTGACACGATGCTTTACTATTGGTTAATACTTGCTGGTTTAATATCGGGTATGCTTCCCAAACTTTTAAAATGTTTTTTTTTTAAAATATAACATTAGTATTATTCTATTAGCTTTTATTTTAAGAATGTTTTAATGCTTTTCTATTTATGAAATTTGTTGAATCATTCTGGAATGGGGTGCAACTCTGAATTAAGTCAGCCTTTGTTTATTAAATATTGAATTCAGCATTTTCCTATATAAATTTAAAGGTGAAGGAAATTTAAGGATATCAAATTGATAAATATGTGTTTAATATTATCATTAAAAATTATAGAATTGAATATTCTGCTCATGTTTCTTGATTTATATATATGTCATTTATTTTAATCTTGTTTCATATAATCTTTTATAATGAAGTAAAATGTTTTATTAAATAAAATATAAGCTGTAGTATATATATTAAATATGTGTAGTGCATATTTTACAGTATTTAAATTAAAGAAAATGTGTTAGTTTTAGTGTATTTTATAAAAAATTAATGATTAGTTACCTATTACTGAACCTTTGTTGCTTATAAATTTTTCAAATAATTCTAGCTGCAGTATGTGAAGATATAACTCCATGCTCTTCACGAGCTACGTGTGGAGCCTGTTTAGCTTCTCATAATTGTGCTTGGTGCTCGGCTAAAGTAAGAAATAACTATTTTTTATTGTTGTTTTATTATTCCAACATTTATTTCAAATTTTCAAGTATTTCAAATTCAGTAATAATTTGTATTGTATTTTTTAAGGGGCACAAACTAACATAAAATTATCCGATTTCATTAAAGTTATGCATAACATTGCATTTATTTCCAATTGTGTTGCTGTATTTCAAATGCATCAAATTAATTAACACATGCTAAAAAAATGCTAACTAGTGATGTTTGTTCTTTATATATACATTAATTTTGATAACTGCAGTATTTTTTTTATAATTTATTAATTTGCTTGCACTGTAGTGGTATAGCTTCAGGGCATTAATGACCTGTAAAAAATTCTTTGGGTTTTCAAAACAAAATATTTTTGCCTTTGTTTCACTTTTTGAAGCAAAGGAAGCATGGTGAAAAAAAAAAAATTCTGAAGGTGCCATTTTGCCCTTGTTACATCACTGTTGTACTGTTCATGAATAAATCATTTTTTTATAATTAATTTTTATAAAACTGAAAAAGAATGCATCTGTCAATCCTGTAAATGGCAGAGCTGTTGACATAATTTTTTTGTATATAAATATTTAACTATTTCTTCAACAGATATGTTTCTCTTTTTGATAATTTCTTGTTAATATGACTGATTTTAATTTTAATAGGTGTATAAAAGAGGTGCACCTAGGTGTGACAAAATAGGTAACTTGCAGGGAAGAGGATGCCCAAAGGAAAACATAATGACTCCTGCCACTGCCTCAGAAATTTTGGAGGTAAAACATTGTTTTGTTAATAATTACTTATATTGTACTTTTTTCTTATTCAAACATGCTTCTCGAGATTCCTTAAAAATAAATTCTAGCACAATATTTTTATTCCTTGTCAAGTGCCTAAGAATGAAATGAGATTGTGTCAGGTAGGGCCAGAATGTGGCTACACGCAAACACTCTCTGTTGGCTAATAATGAAAGTCAGGAGTTTCTCTGATCAGCATCATGGTTATGCATTGTTGGCTTTCACCTTTAGCCGTAGAGAGAATCTAAAACGCAAAAAACTGTGCAGGCACATTCCAATCTCATTTAGCACAATCTCGCTTCATTCCACATTGTCATTATTAGTTTTGCCTGGAATTTTAACTCCGTAGCTACACATTATAGATTTTTGTTGATTTTTGACTGCCTCAGAAATTTTGGAGGTGAAATGTTTTGGTTATAATTACTTATATTTTACATTTTATTATTCAAACATGCTACATGAAATTCCTTAAAAATAAATTGTTGCATAATATTTCTATTTCTTTGTCAAGTGGCTAAGAATAAAATGAGGTTGAGACAGGTGAGGTAGGAATGTGGCTATATTTTTTTGCTTTTTTTCTCTTCCACAAGTGCAATTTGCTGGCTAACGTTGAAAGCCAGCAGTTTCTCTTATTATCATCATGGTTATGCACTGTTGGCTTTTATTTTTAGCCAGAAAAGAGCACATGTAAGCAAAAAACTGAGTAGGCACATTCCTACCCCACCTGACACAATCTCGCTTCATTTTACCATATCATTATTAGTTTTGTCTAGAGTTTTCTATGTTACTGCTTGCTGTTTAGTTACTCAAAAATATTTTTAAATGTGTAATGAATTTAATTGATTGAGGATGAATTACTAATTTATTTGATTGTGAATTTATGAACATGTTTGTATGTGTTTTGATGATTATAAAAGTTAAGTAATTTTTCAGAATGAACCCTTAAGTGATGTTGGTGCTGTGGCTGGTTCTGCCATTCAACTGAAACCACAGAAACTGAAACTTTCTTTGAGAGCAGGTTATTATGTTCATTTTATTACCAACATTATCTTTTTATTATGTTTAGTCTGCAATTTTTAAATATGTAATTTAAAATGATAAATGTTTCTCTTGTGATCTAGGAGATCCTGCTAAATTCAAAGTTACTTTTAGACAAGCAGAGGATTATCCTGTAGATCTTTATTACCTTATGGATCTTACTTTCACTATGAAGAAACATAAAGAAACACTGGCTGAATTAGCAGACACTATAGGTAAATTTGTCATTCAATTTAGGGAATATTTTTTAATAGTAGACCATTTTCATTTCCTTTAGTTATTAGAGGTTTAGTGTATAGGTAAATTAAGCCATATGAACTTGAATACCTGTGGTAAGGAGGGAAGAAGGTAGCTTTTGTTTGGCCACTTGTAACTATGTTACCATGTGATTGTTTCCTTTGTAAAAAGACTGAAACCCCAATAGAGATTTTTAAAAATTAAGGCCTTTATGGAGTATTGATATTTATCTTTATTAATAATGATCCTTCAAATTATTTTTATCTGAATGAAATTCTTGCAAGAGATTTCTCTTAAGGAACTAAATTATTTTAAAATTAAATACTTGCAGGCTGTAGCATACTACATTACCAGTACCAGTCTACTCTGTACTGCATTTTATAATAAATGACATTTTCTTTCTTGGAAAGATTTATTATATCAATATGGATCTTGAATAATATATCAGTCTGTACTCCGTTGCTGTCAAGGAAAAAGAAATCCAAACATTTTGAAAATTTCATTGAATGAATTTATTTCAATTTCAAATTATTCATTTCTGTTAATCATCAGATTTTTCAGTTGATTCTGTGAAGTACTTGATGCAATATTGAAATAATTCTTTATAGTCCTTTAAGCTTAATCATCAAATATGTTAAAACTTCTGGATACATTCACTTTTTCATCCTGATTGGTAATTTCTTTAATTCAGTAATGAGATTGAAAAGTGAATGACTCTATAAATTTTAATTAAATTTTTAAAGCAAATAATTACTTACTTGGAAAAAAAGAAAACCTTGTGGCTTCTTTTAAGTAAATGCTTGCTGTTTTGCTAAATTATACAACAAAGTTATGTTACTGTTTATGAATCCTTGTAAATGTTATATTTTTTTCATAGATCAGTTAAATCTGTAAAGTTATTCATAAAAACCATTACTAAAAAAATCTTTTTTTTTTTTTTGTTTAATATGCATAAAAGTATGAATTATTTTGAAAAGAATTAAATCTGTAAAACCAACTTGTATAAAAAGTAAGAGAATGAAATTGAATGCTGTAAGCTGTGAAAGTCTTCATCCTTTTTTTTTTTTTTAAATGAAGGAGTGGGGCAGCTTTCTGTTGCAGCTGTGGTAGGATCAAATTACACTTTTAATCTTCATTCATCATTTTTGACAAGTTTACTATCAATCATTGAAAGCAAAACCTAACTCAGAATTTCAGCTTGAACACAACAAAAAATTAATATTCAGTCATATTTTATTTATTTATTTTTTTAAATATTTATTATTTTCTTTCATCAGAATAACATTGCCTAATGTATTATAATATCCACTCTTTTTTTGTCTGTTATTTATTTGTGTTCTAGTTGCTTAATTAGTGGGTATAGATGTAGAAAAATATTTTTTTTTATTTAACCCTCTGAGCACCCAATTATTTTGAACTTTTAGCTGTCAGGTTAGAAAACTTAGCTTTTAAAGCGAATGAACCACTCTTTTTTGTATATCTCTGAAATCTTTAGAGTAGTTTATCCATGATTTTTTTAAGAAAATATACAAATTAGTACAAGCTATCTCCTTTTGAACTGAACATGAAAAACGGAAAAGACGTTTGCACTTCTCAGAGGGTTAAAGTTGGTAGATATAACTTCACTAAAATTTTGTTAAATATAATTTCATTAAAATTTTATTATTGAAATTATTTCAAAGTTTAATTTTCCATTGACTATCACATTTTTTTTTTTTTTAAAGCTAAAAGCCTTGATTAAATTGTATTGAAATGCTAATTCTACAAATAATTTTTATTTTAAAATTGTTCTATTTTTAAACATTTAATGTAGATATTAAAAAGGAATATTTATTTTTAAAAAGATATGCAACTATAGATATATAGATGCTGAGCATTTAAGATGTTTTTTCTTTCCTGCATTTAGCATTTTACGTGGTGTTTTTTTTTTTTTTACAGCTGAAAGTATGAATAATGTTACAAAAAATTTCCGACTTGGCTTTGGATCCTTTATTGACAAAGTTGTGATGCCTTATGTGGATATGGTTCCTGATAGGTATGGTTTGTTTATAAT
This sequence comes from Araneus ventricosus, assembly GCA_013235015.1. NCBI lineage: Eukaryota > Metazoa > Arthropoda > Arachnida > Araneae > Araneidae > Araneus > Araneus ventricosus. Next base: position 32,899 of record BGPR01009487.1, read on the forward strand.
GCATTAAAAAGTGGATTAGTTTTTAGAATTCTTTACTTCAAGCATTTCAGTATTCTTAATGATGATATTTTTCTTTGTATAGTTTTTGGATTTTTTTTTCATGTGTCATTTTTGAAATTTTATTTTTTGCTTTAAAAAAATATTATTAAAGCTTTAAAATGTTGTATGACAATTTATATATCTATAAAGCTTTCTTTGGTTTATTTTATACTGATTTGGTGCATATTTGAGGTAAGAAAGCATTCTTTTCTTTTCCAGATTGCGTAACCCATGTCGAGATGTGTATTGCAACTCTCCATATGGTTTTAGAAATCACCTCTCTTTAAATGATGATGTTACACTCTTTACTGTAAGCTTTTTTTTTTATCTCTCTGTTCTTTATATTGTATTACAAATTAAATTATAAGTTATTGCACTAAATTAATTTTTGATTTGGAGGTGTTTTTTTTTCTTTCATTTGTCTCTGCTTAATTATCTGTAATGTTTTAATTGCACAAATTATTTATTTCTTGCGAGTATTTTCTAAATAACTTAGTATAATATTTGATGACAAAGGACTGTAGAATATGAAAAACAAATTTATTTCAAGACAACAATAAGCAATCCATTCCTATTAATATATATATTCTTTTATTTTCACAGAAAGAAGTTTCTAGGGCAAATTTGTCTGGCAACTTGGATAATGCCGAAGGAGGATTTGATGCTATAATGCAAGTCATTGTTTGTAAGGTTAGTTTATGACATTTAGTTTGCATCCTATTACTATTTTTGTTTATTTCACATTTGATTAACCTACTAAATTAAATATATATATTCATTTTTTTAGAAGTTGTGATAATTTTTCAAATTATACAAATTATTTTTTGTGTAATATTTTTCTCATTAATTTGTTGAAACAAGAAAGATAATTTTAAAAAATCATAATATCTTAGTTAAATATTCTATATTTTTTCCAGGAGAAAATAAAATGGAATGATCGCTCAAGAAAAATTATTCTATTTGCTACAGATGGCATTTTTCATTATGCTGGAGATGGAAAGGTTTGTCATTTACTGAGTGCTGCCAGTTTCGCAACTGAATTTTATCATTTGAAATATTTATTTGTGTTTTCTAATCTTTCATGTATGATAAAGTTTGACTTGTCTTACCTTTTCATTTGCTTCTACACTTGTTGCATGTTCCTTTCATTTTCCTACAACTTTACAGCATTCTATCTTTCTGTCTATGTGAAATGAGATCTTACTTCTTGCTTTTGTACATTATGTAAATTTATATTGAGCTAAATTCTTCTATTTATAAGTGTCTATTTCTTTAGCCATTTCAGTGTACTTTTTCTCATTGGCTATCTTTCTCCCATTCTTTACTTGAAGGGTAAGTTCAGGTTCTTTCATTTTTAGTTTCAAATGTTTAATATCTATTTAATAAGATCAAAATGCTTATTATTTTATTTTGCCCTTTTCTAAAGCATTCTGTACTGTGCTTTAAATTGTTCTTTTTTTGTCTATGTCTAAGGATATAATCCCCACTGAAATAAATTTTGTGTGGTTTTCTAAACATTTTTGTTTAAATGTAAGCTAAATCCTGATTTCGTCTTGATATATTATATAAATTCATAAAATGTCATATTATTTATGTTTCAGTTTTGAATGTTAATTGAATCAAACTGCTTTAACTATATTGACATGGAGTCTGTAGTGGTGTATACCACAAATCATGATGGAATATTCGTCTTCTGCATCTGTTGCATCAAGTTTCCATCTTGGTTTACTTAATTTCTTGTATCAGTTGTTTGAAAAAAAGAATGAAATCTAAACTTGTGGTTATTATTATTATTTTCTTTGCAGTGTTACATATCTTCTAGCAGTTTATTAAATGTCAAATTTTGTACCTTAAAACTTATTGTTAGTGAAAATCTAAAAATTATGATTCTGTAATTTCTGAAAATATGTTCAGTATGCCAAAAATTTAAAAGTGGTAAATCTTAAGCTTAAATTATTTGTTCTGAAATAGTTTAGATATGTAATTTGTAAAATTTATTGTATTTCATGGGATAGATTCAGTTATTTCTTTACATAGTATTTCATTTAAGAACAAGATGATGTTGTATATTGCAAAATTTTAAGAAATTAGATTTTGTTGTGTTTTGGAGTGTTAAAAATTACTAATTATATGAAATTTAATTGAGTTTTTAAAACTGCATTACAGTCAAATCCTTTTGAACTGCCATCTTTCTTGAATTGGTGCTTGTGAAAGTTTAGCCCAAGTGATGGAATATGTAGTTTTGAAAGCATTTTGAATATTTATTATTGAGTTTCTAAACACAGAGAATATTTTATGTGTCATAAGAGAAGAAAAATATCTACTTTTGAAGTCTTTTTGTTCTCTTATCAAAAAGTAATGAAAATCAATTGAGTAAAATATTTTATAATAGAGGAAGATCATTAAATTACCTTTCACTTTTTCAAATAACGATAACTGCAAAAAATTCTTTGAACCAATTAACTAACAATTAAAAATATTTCCATGTCATAAAATTCTTTTACATGTTTAGAAAATGTTTCATGACATGACTGTAAGATAATTTAGAGTTTTGATTTTTTTTATTTTTACACTAAAGACAATTTATTTTAAATATTTACCTGTGTGGGATTTATATATTTCTCTTAAAATTGCATGTTAACAGAATTTATTTGCTCAGTAAAATTGACCTATTTATTCTTATAGTTAGGTGGAATTGTAAAACCAAATGATGGCAGCTGTCATTTAGATGATGATGGTTATTATACTGAAAGCATATACCAGGTATGTTTTATTCACGAGCCATATGAAGAAAATAAACCCTGATAATTGTATGCTTAATTCATTTGCAATAAAGAAGCTATACAGAAAGATGAAATGAAAACTATCCTGCAAGGTGTATCAGGAATTGTCATCCAATTTCAAAATTGCTTATGTTTTATTACCTTTTTAAAATTGCACGTACGGAAGTATGTCAAATTTTAAAATGCCTAGAATACACTCCAGTTTTAACACAATAGCTTCTAACTGTTTCAGTGTAATTATTGCTGCTGCTATATCGAACACATTCAATGTTCATATTATTTCCATGCTTGCAGAAGCTTGTCTATTATCAATTCATTTGTGACAGCTTGACTTCGGTTTCTTCAGTTTGTTTTCAGGAGAAGTACTTAATCAAAATCATTTTATTAAGGCCTCCTCCCCCCAAAAAATATTACCAAACTGTCAGGTCTGTGAAGGAGGAGGGGGGGGGGGGCACTATTGGTGAAAACTTTTGACCTTGTTCGCATAATCAATGATTAGAAAAGTCTGACAACTGCTGACAGGATCTCACTGTTCCTTGAAATGTACCAGAGAGAGTAAAACAACATTTGATGATTTCCTCTTTCTAATGATTTGCAATTTATTTTCTTGCAGTCAACAGTTATGAGTATTTTTGAATTGGATGAAGGTGTTTGATTCCAATATTTACAGCTTGCACTATTGAATTGCTATACATTTGGAGCAAACATCATCCATATATTGCTGGTATTCAGCTAAGCCACTTTTATGTTAAAAAGCAAAATGTCTTTTTTTTCTTGTGACAAATACTACAAAGTTATATGTGGTACAAGTTTTTACATTCTACCTATGTGAATATCTTGAAAGAAGTTTTTTAGTAGGTAGAGTACTGTCCAGGTATATCATGTATTGGAGCATGTTATTGTATTATCTATTGTGGTGATATAGTTTTTATTATTTTTTTTACAAAATTTATTACAGACATGGATTTCCTCTGACGTCATGAACTAATCATAGTATCAATTTGTAACCTCCTTCAGTTTCAATTTGATTACCAAATTAACAGTATGAAACAAAAGTTTGTAATATGAAGGTAAAATTATCATATTATACAATTAAAACAATTCACACCATTAAGAGAATATGGCTGCTCAATAACTATAACATAAAAGATAGTTTTGAAACATTTGACTCTTTCTCCAACATGTATCATGAAAGTGTCCATTTATCAGATGTAATATTTTGTCATCAGAAACCTATAAGTCTTATCTTTCTTTGAATGAGTAGATCAATATGGTGGTATGCCTTTGAGTTTGATGATCTGTAATTTAGGACCCATTCTTGTAGTATAATTTATTTACATCAATCAATAATTTAATAGCTTTAAATTAAATATTGTAATCTATTAAAATGTAAATAACCTGTATTTACTTGAAATTGTTAGTTTTCTATATTTGAAGACTATGTGCTTAATAATATGAAATAAAATACTGAAATTATCATTTACTTATATTGAAGAGAAAACTATATAAATAAAAATCTTAATTTAGAGTTTAAAAAGTGTGTAGAACTATGTCAATTTAAATTAATTCATATAATATAGAAATCTACTAGATTATTCTGCAGGTATGAACAAATATTTTCATACTTGTTTATGTGAATGTATATCAGTTTCAAGTAGAGGATTTAATCATTTTCCCACTCTTATCATTATAGCTTGTTTATGTAGAGAACTATCTTAATATTTTTCTATGTCTCTCTTTTCTAGGATTATCCATCTTTGAGCCAGATAAATAACAAGATTATTGAAAATAAAATTCTAATCATATTTGCTGTCCCTGATACTGAGTTGCCTCTGTACCAGCGACTTACTACTCATGTAGAAGGAACATATGCTGAAAGATTAGAAAGTGATGCTTCCAACATTGTAGATTTGATTCAACAGCAATACAATGTAAGTTTTTTAAAAAATGAAAAAGAAAACCCTTATTCATAGACCAGGGTGCGTAGCGTCATGAAAAGTGCTTAAAAAGTGCTTAAATTTGAAAACCATTTTTAAGCACCTTAAAAGTGCTTAATTTTGAAAACAGGTCCTTAAAAAGTGCTTAATTTTGAAAACAGGTCCTTAAAAAGTGCTTAATTTTCTCAAGAAATGCAAAGAAAACATTCTCCTTTCAAAACCTCAGATGTTGAATACTATGAATTGAAAGCATAGTCATAAAGCTTTGTTTACCGGATGTATCAAGAAATAAAACTGAAGAAAGGGAAGAATTCGGGGAAGGAATCCAGGGTGTGATAGATACAGGGGTGTCCTCACATGTTAAGGTAACGTGTATAGTCCAGTCAATGAAGTCCCAAAATGAGGGTGGGAAAACATTAAATCATATAGTTTTAAAAATTGGTACATATTTTCGTGAGGGGCTCCTGGTGAATATACTAAAAGGCCCCAGTCCTGAGGAGGAGCTCGCGCCGCCATCTTGTATTTCAACCCCCTTTTTTAGTTTTTCTTGAATGTCTCAAAAACTATTCATTTTCAAATCACATTTCATTTAACAAATTAAAGAGCTTACAATTCCCTACAAATGCTGCTTTTATTTTTCTTCTAGCTTTAATAGTTTTAAAGATAATTGGTCTCAAAACGGATGAATTTGTAAAAAATGGTAATTGATAGTCCAGTCAATGATGGGTTTGAAAAAAACATTAAATCGTATAGTTTTGAAAATTGGTACACATGTTCGCGAGAGGCTTCTGTTGAACATTCTAAAAGTCTCCGGTCCTGAGGGCAGAGCTCGCTCTGCCATGTTGAATTTCATTGCCCCCCTTTTTTAATTTTTTTGAATATCTCGAAAACTATTCAGTTTTCAAATTACAATTGATTTAAAAAATTAAAGAGCGTGAAATTTCCTGCGAATTCACGCATTTATTCTTCTTCTAGCTTTTATAGTTTCTGAGATAATGGGTCTCAAAGTTTGCCCCCATCTTGGATTTCAACCCCCTTCTTTAGTCTTTTGTGAATATCTCAAAAACTATTTAGTTACATGTAATACAAAAAATTAATGATCGCAAAATTATCTACAAATGCTTTTATTTTTCGTCTAGTTTTAATAGTTTTTGAGATATTCAAGAAAAACTAAAAAAAGGGGGGCTAAAATCTAAGTTAGCAGCAAACTTTGAGACCCATTACATCGTAAACTATTAAAGATAGAAGAAAGATAAAAGCATGCATTTTTAGGGAATTTTGTGCTCTTTAATTCGTTAAATCATTTGTAATTTGAGAACTAAATAGTTTTCGATATATTCAAGAAAAAACTAAAAAAAGGGGGTATGAAATCCAAGATGGTGGCGCGAGTCCCCCCAGGACCGGGGACTTTTAGTATGTTTATCAGGAGCCCCTCACAAACATGTTTATCAATTTTTAAAACTATATGATTTAATGTGTTTTTGAAACCCTTCGTTGACTGAACTATTAATGACTTTTTTTTTTTCGCTCCCTCTTTCTTCAACAGTGGGCATCACCGTATATTGAAGTACTGGAATGGTTATCCCAGAGGGGCAAATTAACTGGTAATTTGTTAATTTTAAGAAATGTTGAAAAAGGTCACAGATTTTTATTGTTAATCTTATAAAAGTTGTTTTAATTTTTGTAAATGGCAGTTTACATTATCATTTTTATATTTTGTCAAACCAAAGAGACATCCTTTATTTTACAATAGAAGACGTTGTGAAAATACAGAAATAAATGTTAAAATTAAAAAAATTACATATTTAAAATTAAAAATATATACATATTTTAAATTTTTCAATTAAAACTATACAGTATTATAAAACTGAAAAAACATCCTATGCTTAGAAAATACGTGGGTCTACGTATGCGTGCATGTACAAAGGTGCTTAATTTTTTTGGATAAGGTGCTTAAAAAGTCCTTAAAAGTGCTTAATTTTTACAGAAATTTCTCACTACGCACCCTGTAGACATAAACTTTACTTGAAACAATAAAAGTTATACTGTTTACAATGAAAGGAATAAAAGGAAATTCTGTATTGTAGCTTCATCATGTAATATAATTTCTTTAAAGTGAGCTTTTTTAAAAATGTGTTTGGCATATTCATTTTCATTGCTAGATTTAAACTCTGAAATGCTATGGTTTGCATGTTTAATGGAAAATGTTGGCTGAATGTGGTGAAGTTTATTGGATATATATATACTTGGATTGCCTATTTCATTATTTTTAATAACCACAGTGTTCTTTCACTTGTTGACATATAATGCTTAAACTTGATTTTTTGTTTATGGTATCTTTAGTAATTTCAATTTATTAGATTTTATTTAAAATTGATGTATTGTTCAAATAATGACTTTTTAGTATAGGATTTAATTCTTGATATGTTTTGTTTACTTTATTTCTGTATGATTATATACTAGTTATATTTGGATTTATATTATATATATATATATAATGTTTTCGTTGTTGCTGTCATAAAACAGCTGAGTTGTTAACCAATTTGCTTTATTATAAAAATATTTTGGAGAGTGGCGAACATACCAACATCTTAGTTGAAGTTTTAAGTAAAAGTGTACAGAAAATCCCCGATTCTCTCAGAAAAGGGAATAACAATATAACACGTGATCAAAGTGAAGGGAATATTGGCTATTTTTAATAAATTACATAAGCGTTTTAGGGAAGATGCATGGCGTCAAGGAGTCGCTGATTTCGGGATTTGTGCATGCGTGGAAACGATTAAAATATTCTTTTAGTAATAAATATACCGAAACGAGAGATTTAATATACCTCCAGCACGGGAAATAGAATGAAACTGGAGTTTAAGAAAAGTGATTTTGGAATACATTAAGACTTTAAAATATATAATATTAGAATTTGAAATAAAATTAAGTGAGATTATTACATATATATATATATATTTGCATCTCAGTAATTCTTGAATAAACAGATTAATATTTTATAATAGAAAAGTGAATAAATCGCTTACTAGTCGAACACACTGAATATTAAAATGTTCAGAGTTTCAAAGCAATGTATATAAGCAGTCATTATAAATATTTTATTCTCGTATCAGCCTTCAGATGTATCCAATAAATTTTTGTTTTAGAATGTGCTAAATTTTAGTTTCTTCTGTTTAAGGATTTTGAGTCATAATTAAATTGAAACAGTTAATATCTGGTAGTATATATTTACTCTTTTAATATTCCATTTAACATAGCTTTTTTATTTATTTTTAACTCTGTGTTTTGTTGATTAAAGCTAATGTAATATTACTTCTTCAAGGGCGAAATATTATTCTACAAAGCTGTAGTTAGTGTATTATTTTGAATATCGTTTCAGAAATTTGATTTGCAATGGACAGATTTTAGTATTGACTTATACATTAAGTACTGAATTATTACTTCTATTATTGCAAGTATTTAAAGTTCCATCCATGAGCATTAATACAGCAAATCATTTATATAAGATAGCACAATTTTGAGTTTTATTTAGCACCAGCTGATATATCCGGCGTTACTTCAGATTAAAATACTTTCTTGTCTAATATTTTTTTTAATAATAAAACTACTATTGTAGAAGATATATTGCATAAAATATTATAATGTGCAAAATCCTTTTATGATCTGAAATGTTTTTTTAATTAAAATGAAAATATCAATTGAACTAGAGGATTTTTAAAAAGCTGCAATAGTAAATTTTCTTCATAAATTGTTAATTATTTGTTATATAAGTATTTCAAGTTTTCTTAACAAATACTGAAGTATAAGAAAGGTTTTAATGAATATTTTGAAACATTTAATTAAATAGTTAATTTTTTATTAATTTTAAAGGAAAAAATCAAATCAATAGTTCTTGATATAAATTGTTTGTCTTCGTTGTGAATCGTCTACTTTTAAAATTTTCTTTTAGTTCTCTTCCAGAATTTGGCTTATGTATTCTGGCAACAGATTTTGCATTATACTTGTTCTTCAACAATAAAAATCATTGTTGTAAATTTTGTATAGAATTAACTTTGAAAAATTTATTAAAAAGAGAGAAAGTGTGAAGAAATGAAATTTGTGTCACTGATCAGCTAATGTTCTTAAATTTAATAGATGTAAAAATAGTTTCATAAGTTAATATCTTTGAAAATATTGCAGAAAAAATGCCAGAATTAACTGATATTTTAACAAACTTTTGGCTTTGAAAAGTTGACAGTGATCTTTCTCGTACCTTAAATAATAAATATGCAAAGTTTGGTTGGAATAGGTCCAGTGGTGTAGGAGGAGATGTGGAACATACATACACATGCATAGTCACAATGCCTTTTATTTATATTAAGATTTCGCTGTCATTTCTAAATCGAATTTACAAATTCATAGAATTATATCAAAATAATACAAAATGTGAGAAACTTCCTTGAAAGTCTTGATAGAATCAAAATAAGTCTTGGAAATTATAAATTTTTGAATTTTTTTTAGTTAGAGATATAATGTTTAAGCTGACTCCACACTTAAACAGACTACTGGATGTTTCAATAGTGAATGGTAAAAATATACTTCTGCAGCAGCCATTGCATAATAAATTTTGGAAGATTAATTATGCAATGGCTGATGCAGTAGTATATTTTAATAACTTTAATTTAATAAGGGTTCTTTAATTTTAATAACTTTTGAAAAATTTATTGAAAATAAGGAAAAAATTGCATGAAAGTAATAAATAGATAAAGAAATATTTACATAAATAAACATAAAATTAAAGACAGTGTAGTTCAAAGGCTCACTGTTGCCTAGCAATGGAGAATCTATAAATTTCATTCAATATTGTCTCCATCAATTTCCAATTAACTGATTGTTTAATTAACTTTGTACTTTGAAAAGTTCACAGGTATCTTCTTCTTGTTTTAAATAATAAGTGTGCAAAATTTGATTGAAATCAGCCCAGTGGTTTAGAAGGAGATGTGGAACATACATACCCACAATGACTTTTATTTAAATTTAGATTAAAACAAAATGTATCTCTCTATTACTGTGCATGAAAAGTTTCATTATCGAAATTTTAATAAAAGATGTAGTAAACATTTCTTTTGCTATGTTTTAATTTCTTTTCTCTCCCTCTCTCTCTCTCTCTCTTCCTATTAGAAAATCCAATCTAAAGTAGAACTCAAAGACACTGCTCCAGATTTTCTGAAGATATCTTATTCATCAAGTTGCTTAGGGTAAATGTGCATACATATATATTTATTTTTATTTCTGTCTAAATTTAAATGTACAATAGAATTGATTTGTATTATAATACATATTTTCTCAAGTAATTAACTGTGCATCTCTGTTTATTTATATATGCTCTCTTTCTGTATAAGGTATATTCAAGGCATTTATTAAATATTAATAAATATATATTATTAAAAAAAATTTTAAGGCTTAAATTTTCCAAGGTGTATTTGTTGCTCATGCATATGTAACTGATCATTGCTAGTTATCAAAATATGTTCTTTATTTTTTGTAACTGATAAATAAAATAAAAATAGATTTAAAGAATAAAAGTGAGAAAGTATATAAAACATTTAATATGATCATTACTTGGACATTCTCTGGAGTAAATACTGATGAAATTACTTTGATGTTCCCTGCCTAAACACTAGTAAATAACTGGAAAAAGTTTCCCCGAACACCAAACAAGGAGAAAAGAACTATAAAAGAAGATAAATCCAGATCAATTAAAAATTCAAAGAGTATTAAAATTTTAAATAAAAACACTTAGAATTGTGTAGTATAGCTTCTTAGCTATATTACTTATGCCTATTTTTTCTTTTATATCTGGGTCTATTCTATCCCCCCTCCCCTTCCAAGGATATCTGTGATTTTAAAAATTCGTAAATAAATTAATGCTGCTGTGTTTTTAGGAAGTAAAAAATTAAGCTAAACATAATTTGCATTCTTTCACCTCTGACTTCCATTGAAGTGGCATATTTATATGGTTGATTCAGATTTCATTGTAGATTAGCTTTATAATAATAAATAAAGATTTACATTAATCTGGAAGGACTTGTATTTTGATTTAAAATTTTGAAGATGAAAAACCAGTCTTAAAGTTACATGATTGAAAAATTATTTTATTAGACAACTTATCATGATCACATTGTCTTCTCTCTGTGAAGACTACAGAAAAAAAAAAGTTTACATGTTGTGATTGTTCTCTTGATGAATTTATCTCTGACAAAAAGGATTAAAATATCAGTCTATGAATGGATCAGGAATACAGATTATAGTATTATCTTAGCTTTAAAAAAATTTATCACAGACATATATCCAGCATATTATCTGCCCTCCATGAGTGTATGCTGAAAATCACACACATATATAATGTTATGAATTCTGTAAATTGAATGTGTTTTGGCTTCATGGTCAGGTTTTTGTTTCCAAATTTGGCGATATATTTGGACACTTGGTGTCGTAAAATTTCTTTTTTTCCCTAGAAAATTAAGTAGTCTCCCAAGAGTATATAAAAGCTTTACTAAAATCGCTGATAGTTCAATTGCTGTTGTGCTTTCTTTGAGTTAGTGTGACTCGTGATCAACAGCATTTTGACCGAGACGAAGCTGCTGAATTTGGCCGAGAAATTAAACTAATTTGCTACGTAGCGTTTTGGATTTTTCTTTCTCCCTGCGAGTGAGCTAGTTTGAAGTGAAGTAGTTTATTGAAGACTGAATTGTTTTTGCTTTTATCAGCTCTAAATATTTGTAAATAACAACTGTAAATAAATTTCTGTTTGTGCCGTCTTGATTGAAGTCGATGAAATCCATAAACCTGTCAGAATCGTAGTAATAATATAGTTTACTTATTATAATTTATTGTTAATTTATTTTTGTCTTATTATTTTAATGCTTGCAGTGAAGATGTCAAAGATGTCAACTTTTGTGAAGGCTTAAAAGTGGGCACTACAGTAAGTTTTTTTTTTTTTTTTTAATTTTTATTTATTTATTCTGAAACAGAAATTTTATGCAAAAGTTGTTTTTCCAGCATATAAAGACCTTTTCAGTTTTGATGAATATTTCTTTTTTGTTTATAAAAATAATTTTTTGTAGGTAGACTTTGATGTAAAGGTTGAACTCTTAGAATGCCCTAAAAATATGAGCCTCTGGTCCCATAAGATACAACTATCACCTGTTGGTATAAATGAAGATATATCTTTGGAAGTGGATTTACTTTGTGAATGTGATTGCGAGAAACCTGAATTTGAGGTAATTTTTAATTATCTGCTAGTAATTATTTTTATGTAGTTACTCTCTATTATCAGAAGATAGAAAGCTAAATATCTTCAGTACACTTTTTCTAATATGTTTTGTTATAATAGTTTAACGTTTTGTTAAAATAATATTTATTTGCTATATGTTGGAGTTATCTTGCGGTTATCATTTGAGTTTCAGTATTGTAATCATGCAACCCATTCTGGTAATTTTATCAGAGTAGTTTCAGAAAAAAAAGTACTATTATCTGGGCATATTAAGAAGTTTAGGTGTGATTCCATTGAAAATATTTAAGCATTTTCATGTTGATTGCCAATTTCTAGAACATTTTCAGTTTCATTTTGTGAATAGCTAAAAGCAAAAGTTGAGGTTCAGTTATTTAAGTAAACCATGAATTATTCCAGAATTTAATTAAAAACATTAAATTATATGTTGACTTAATTAGGGGAAATAAAAAGACTCCCATTATGTTATTAAATAAATATAAAACTCTCACTTTCTAATCTTTTATTATTTGTGTAGCATTTTAAAATATATTTCTATAAATTATACCTCCCGATTTTCAAAATAACTTTTCATAGGCAATGAATAAAGACATCATTATTTATTACCCTAAAGCAATGAAAATAGGTAATAAATGTTGAGGTTCCTTCTGTAAAAATGCAGATTAACTTTTAAACTTTTTTAATCTAGAAATAAACATAACTTCAAAGCAAGTTAATAATTTATAAGTGATATCAATATTTATTTAAGAAGTACAATTTGCTAAGATAGTTACTGACCTTTGAAATGCTCTCATTAGCATTTTGATGCATTGTGCTTTTTTTCAGTAAAACTGAAAATGTCCTGAAGTTTTTTTTTTCCTTTCATATCTGGTTACTTTCCTAACATTATTAATTATTTTCTATATGTTTCAAAATAGCTGCATACATCAACTAGGTGATAAATGTTACTTGGTCATGAACAATTATCCCAAGACCGTTTTTGATTTATTTAATTTTTTGTTTACGATAAAACAATGTAAAGCTGTGCTTGTTTTTCTGCCTTCACTTTTTTTGTGTTTATGAACCAACATGCACTTACCCTTATTGATAAACCATTGTACCATGCTGTTGTTATAAATCCCCAAATATTTTTTGATCCTGAAGTTACGAGATTGATGCAATAGTTAAATAAATACTTTTGTATATATTTAAGTAATTCAAAGTGTCCTATTGAAATCTATGTTTTGCAATACCTTTTATATAACTAACATATAATCTAAGATAAAAAAGCCATGAGAAGGCCTCTAACGCTCAGGAATGTGGGCGTGGCTACGTGCCATCGTGCACTTCTTCGTTAACAGCTCACCCAGAAGGGTTTGGGGAACAGGGCAGGGGTTTCTTTTCTTAGAATTCGGAACAGGGGAGAATTTCCTTTATCTTTGAAAGAGGAAGCGTCCAAGTATTTTGAGGTCTCTCTATTCCAATGGTCTTAGGAATATTCCCTAACCATTCTTACACTGAAAAAGGCTCCTTTTACTTGAAGATTTGCATTCATCATTTTCTAATTTTGTATTTGGTAATGCATTAAATAAATTTTTTTTGTGTGTGTTAATGGATTTTGCAATATTTTTACTCAGAAAAATCGAAAGTTAGAGTCAATTGATTCATTAGTTCTGTTTTTCATGCTTTTTTTTTATTTCTTAAGCACTTTGGCAATCTGCATGATATTTTATTCAACAACTTTCGTTAGTAAATTTGTGACAATCTGATCTGAGATATTGTTGGCAAGCTAAAAGCCTGTTTTAGACTAACACAAATCGTATAATATTCGAAGAATTTTTAACTCTTTCATATGGTGTTACAGTAAATTCCATTATCATTCGTATGCAATTGTGATAATTCGCCTGAGATCAGTTTCCCTAAGTTAAATTTTTATTTGAGTTTTTCTTTCTCAGAAGCAATTCATTCAGTAATTTATTCATTTTTTGTTAATTTTTAAAAGTGTTTTATCTTTTTGTAGGAACTTCTTAGTCCTGAATGTAGCAATACTGGCACATATGCTTGTGGTATTTGCAACTGTGAAACTAACTTTTTTGGCAGAAAGTGTGAATGCCAAGGTGATGATGTTGTGAAAGAAGATAAGTTATCATTGTGTAAAAAGTAAGTTTTAAGTTAAATGAGTTATTATGGAAATGCTAATGGATAATTCATTCATAATTGCCATTTATTTTTGATTTTTTTAAAAATAGGGATGAAAATAGTACTCTTTGTTCTGGTCGAGGTGATTGTGTGTGTGGCGTTTGTGATTGCTATGCGGGACCAGTATGTATTACATTCTTATTTCTGTTGTATTTATCTTTTGAGTTGTTGGTAAAGTTATATCTCTGTATTATGTATTTAAGACAATATTAAATTTGTACATAAACAGGTTGCATGAACAGTAAATACTGTGAATAGTATTATACAGTGTTGTACAGTAAAGCACCGTTTATAAGTCTCTCAAGGGACTGATGTAAAATGACGTATAATTGAAATTTTAATAAACAACTTTGACTATTACAAATTTAATGAAAATAGTGTAAATTCTTTTAAAAGAATTAATTTTAAAATAGTACTAGTATATTGCTACATAGTATTGAAAGCAATAATAAAATTTCAAAATTAAACATTTATCATAAAAGTGAGAAAAATCATACCTTTACTGTATATCTTGAGTACTAATTATACATGTACGATTTATGTGCTTGCAGGTAGTCGTTTAATTAAAAAAATCTTTAACTATCTTCTGATGTGCTGTTTGTCTGTGAGTATTAAGAACAGTATTATGAATCGAATTAATTTCATTAATTTTTTTTTAACATATTCTTTTGACAAAAGAAATAAGTTCAAAAATTTGCAATGGAGTACATTGCTTCTTTAAAAGAAGGTGGAATATCGTCTTCTTCATTACTTAATTTAGCACCTGACAATTTGTCTTCTATTAATTCATCAATTGGGAATAATTTCAAAGTCATTTATCTTTATTACAGTTCATATACTAGAAAGGAGGAAATTTTCACATTTTAGAACGGAGGAAAACGACATATAATCGAAACTTTGAGTCGTATAAACGAAGCACTTTATCATTACAATGAACACAAATGAATCGAGACTTTGATGAAACGGCGCATAAATATGAATGATGTATAAATGAGAAACTTATAAACAGTGCTTTACTGTAAGTATAAAATATGCATTTTTATTTTGTGTATAAAGAAGTTGGTATAAGTGTATTTCTGATATGAAAAATTATTTCTTACATAGAATTTTCATTCCACATTATGAATGTGTGAGTACATGTGAACATCCAATGAAACAAAAGTTAATTATTGGTTTTCTTTTCAGAGCAATGAGTTGAAAATCTATGGTGAATACTGTGAATGTGACACATTCTCTTGTGAACGCGACTCCAATGGGCTAGTGTGTGGCGGAGAAGAACGAGGAAGGTGTTGTGGTGAATGTGTTTGTAATCCTGGGTGGACAGGATCAGCCTGTGAATGTAGAGCCACCAATGACACTTGCATTGCCCCTGCAGATATTGAAACTGGAAGATTTTGCAGTGGACGAGGAGAATGTGTGTGTGGGGAATGCCAGTGTTACAGAGATGATGACAGAGGATATTTTGGTGGCCCATATTGTGGCGATTGTAGTGTGAGTTTATATTTTGTTTATTATTATTATTAAAAAACTTTAGAAGTAACGTAAATTGTTGAATTCCTTTTTTTCTCCATTGTAATAGTCTTTCATTTTATATAAGGAATTAATATCTGTGTCAGACTTAATTTTAAAACTTAATTTGCATTGTAGCAATATGTTATACATTTCAATGGTTATAGAGAATATAGTAGACCTTTTTATATTTGATCTATAACTATAAAAATATTAATAAGAATAGATTTATGATTTCAAATTTAAAATTGTTTTCCATCTAAAATTGGGATTGTATTATTATTTGATGACCATCTTGTATAAAAAATACTTTTGATTTCTGGCTGCTGAGATCTTTTCTGTTCCCTTCGCTTTGTATAAATTCAATGCAAGTACATGGCTACATGCCAACAAATGTTTCTTGCACTATCTCATTTGTTAAGTTTTCATTCAACATCATTGTGGTGGTATTTTCACATAATATTGTAAGCTACATAATTGACGTGTAATAAAACTTTAACGTATGAAAAGCCATTTCAAATTTCATCCCCCTCCCAATTCTTTATTACTGCTGGATAAAGTTAGTATATTGAAGAAATCTAGTTTCATTTTAATGACCAGCATGTTCATATTTCAGACTTAACTGCTTTGCTTTCAGTATCATCTGCACCTCGATCGTTTAGAGAATTAAGATAAAATATTTTTATTTAAACAAAATTGTATAAATTCTTTAAAAGGGAATATTAGAATGTTAGGTTTACATTGAAAATTGAGAATTTCGAAATGTTTTGTATTTTTCTTCCTTTTATTTTTACATCTTAGTAATTTTACTAAGAAATTAATATAAAAAGAGAAATACACTGTGTTTGAATTATCACTTTTATCTATCTAGTTGAAATTGTTTCATGCGTGGCCAAAGAAAATCTTAACTTTTGAAATCTGGCCAGGTTAGGCTTCAGAAATCAGACCTGTTGAAGACTGTATTTTATTCACATATATTGTAGTTTAAAATGCTATGCATACATATTTATTTATATTGTATTCTATTATAGTCTTTTCTTTCATTTCGTTATATATTATTTATTTATTTTTCAGTTTCAAACTTGTGAGGGAAGATGTACTGAATTTAGAGATTGTGTACAGTGCAAAGCGTTTGATGTAAGCCCCTTAAGCGAAGAAGAATGCAATAATTGCACTATAGTACCTGAACTGGTTGATAACGTGGATGGTAAATTTGTTTTATTTCATTTTAGTTATTGTATTGCATAAAGAAATAGTCATGATATGTTTAAAAGTGGATCATTAGGCAATAGATTTTGTGCAGAGACATCTTGCCTCAAAGCCCATCATAATGTTTATGAAAGTAACTGAAGTAGTTCTTTCTGATGCAAACCTTTGTCTAACTGATGACTCTGCCATCAGTAAATTGATGTCTCTCTCTCTCTCTCTTTTTCCCTTCTTTATGAATATAAGCCAGAGATGATGAAATCTCTCAGGTTCATCTAAAGTATGTTACTTTTCATCGGAAAAAATATGAATTAGAATTCAAAATATTACATTTTATGCCATTTAGTAAGGGCTAGTAGCTGTTTCAATTTCAGATATTTTAAATTCAGTCTTCTACAGGAAGGAAATGAATTCATTCATGGTTCATCCTGAGGCCTTCTTTCTTTATTTTTTTTATATCTTGGCAAATTGTAATTATCTTCTGTGGAACATTCAAGGAAGAAGCCTTCCATTACCTTGCCTTTGTGAATAGGTTTCCTAACTGAAGAAATGATTTAGAGCAGTTTTAGATAGTTTGGGATCTGCTGCTTACCATGGAAACTCGATCTATATTGTTTTTAAAAAAAGGATCTTGCTCTGCTAAGTTTGAAAAATCTTATTTATTTATTATTTTTTTATGTCTTAAAATTACCAAAATTTACCAGGCAGCAAAAAGAGCATCTTTTTATCTGTTTAGCGTAGTTGAAAAGTTAAGATTTTCCTGCAAATTAAGTGTTTGCCTTATATATGGCCAACTTGTATTATTCTGATTAGAAATAACATTTTAAAGCCATAAATTAGATGCAATTTGTTCAACATATTTTTATGCACTAGGTGGATTTTACTTTTAAAGCAGTGGGAGTGGTCTCTCCTAAACTTTCTCGTATACTTTGTAACAAAGATGTCCTACCCGACCCCCTGCCTAAAAATTGCGGAGTCCACGATATGTTATTGTCTTTGCAGAATTCCAATATGAAAGGGTCAAGAGTGCAAGTGAGATAAAATTCTCCAAGTCAGTAAAATAGTGCCAAAAAGGTTCCGAGTTTACAAAGGTCGAGCTCGGATACACGATATGGCGCATATTTTTGTGTCATAGTAAGATGAAGAAAATAGAGTATGCAATTTGAACGCCTTTTTAAACCGATTGAAACCAATATTGGTCACGGGTCTACAATTCAGGTTAGAAGACCACACACCACAAATTTCATTTATCTAAGTCTTTGTGTTAATGAGTTATCGTGTACACAAGTATGCAATTGTACAGACAGACAGTCAACCCCCGATGGATTTTGCCCAAATTTTGATATGGACCTACATTTCTTATAATAAAACTGTGTACCAAATTTTATCCATCTGGCTGTTTAAGTTTCTGAGTATGGTGTTCACATCAACGCGGATAGACAGACTGATTTCTCGTAGATGGATTTTGCCCAAAATTTGGTAGAAACCTACAAATTAGGTGTAAAGATCACATACCAAATTTTATCTCTCTAGCTTTAATAGTTTTCGAGTTATCATGTTCAGACAGACAGACATAATTCCCAGATTGTGTTTTTCAGACTCAGGGAGGTCTAAAACGTGGAGATTCATCAAACTATCAAGTTTGAATTTTTTGACGATTACAATACTTTCTCTTTGTATATACTTCGTTTACAAGAAAGTAAAAATTTGCTGGAATTTCTAATTCCACCTTGTTTTACTGTTTTTTCTATGACTATGTATAAATGAAACATATGTTAATAATTTTTGAATATTTTGATAAAGTATTCTCCTTCATGCAATTCTTGTAATTGCAGATATTTCACAAAATGAAAGAAAATGCATTTTCAAAGATGAAGAAGATTGTTCTTTTGCTTTTGTTTATGGCTATGATGATAACAATAAGCCTGTCATTAGAGTTCTCCAGACAAGAGGTAAGTTAGGGATAATTTTTATTTTTCTTCAGTATTTCCCTTTAAAATTTTGTTTTCCCTTGAAGACCTTATTCATTACAATTAGATGCTTTATCAAGAGAAATTTGAAAAAATTGTTTTTAGATCGAGTTTTAGCATATGTTGTACAGTAAAACTGTCCAGACACAATAATGGATTACTTAACACTTTAGAAAACATTTTAGCCAAAGGCAATAGAAAAGAAAGAAATTATGAAAAATGTTATCTCTACATTTTTCGCCTGACTACTAGGACTGAAGAATAATAAATAAGATTTAATTTACATTTGTTATAGTGTGTCAATGAGTGCATGTTCTGAATGAAAATGTTTATTCGTATATTAAGTGATTGCTGCAATAAAGGAGGAGCAAGGGAAAAAATGACAAAAGTCCCCTTTTTGAGTGGAAAGATTATATTTTAATTAGATAGTTGAGAGATGTAGTTGGATTCTGTGATTATTTTGTAATAATACTAGATAGTTGAGAGATGTAGTTGGATTCTGTGATTATTTTGTAATAATATATATGGTGTATAATTTATGTCAAATTTGTATAGACATTCTTTTCAATTATTACTTTTCATTTTTTTAAGTTTTCAAGGATGTTGCTGTTGTTATACGTTAATCATGATAATCTGTATGGTACAACTTTTAAATGATGGACATCAAATAATACATCAATTTTTTTGTATTAGTTTTTTTTCCCTCATGTCTTCCAGAAAAAAAATTGTTATTTATGAAGAAAAAGCAAATTAAATTGTTCAAAAATGTGGAACTAAATTGAATAAATTATTGATAGTAAGATTAATTTTGATGGAGTTATTGTGTATAGGGGAGACCTGGGTACTATGGACTACCCCTATTATTTATTTTATGTTTTTGAATGCTTCATATTTTGGGACATAGATGCTAGGTCTGTAATGCTGATAAAAAATTTAAAACCATGTGCCTAACTGACAATTAAGCCATATTATTCTTGATTGGTGATTTGTAGAAGGTAAAAGTAAATATTTTCAGTCGAGCATATTTTCTTTTCTGGATTAAAGAATTGTGATTCAGAAAACATTACTGTACACAATTAAAAGATAAGGTAATATATTATATTCAATGCAGATAAAATAAATGAATATGGAATGTCTTATTTTTTTTAATCTATTTGTTGTCAAAGTTCCACATGGTTCCCAAAACTTGGGTACTATGGATCATGGTCCATCCCCAGTTCTGTATCCTATATGCTTTTAAAAGTCAGGCATTATATAAGAATAAGCAAATTGTTTTATTTTAATGAGTTAATTAACCATTGAATTGTATAGTGTATACATTTTTAAGTGTAATAACAACTATGTATTAACCCTAATTAGGCACCGAAGAATAATAAATGAGATTTTATGTTATTTGTTTGAGATTTTTTTTTTCCTGTAAAAATTGTATAAACATTCAGTAAATTTTTAATTCTTACATTATAGCTATGTTAAGGAAAAATTAAATAAAATTGCACGATTCTTTTAAAAAATAATGCACCTAATTAGAGTTTGTATCTATGGATATTATACATAAATTAAGTGTTAAATGATATAAAATTAATTAAAAGAAGAGGCTAATACTTTCCCATAAAAGCATTTCAATAGATGACCAATCTCTTGTAAATGTTCAAGATATTATGACGAGTCTTCGGGAAGCTACAATTTCACAAAAATCTTTTAATGTGTCGTTTGCCAACTTTAATATTTGTTAATCTTGCATTATATATATAAACTGAAGCCATGAATAATCAAATATGATACATTTTACATTTTGTGTTATTAAAAATGTACTTTATTAATATATTTCAAAAAAATTTACTGGTGGTCCACTAAAAATAAATATAAAAAAAGTATAGATAATTATGGATTTAGAGTGAGTTTAATATAAACCTTAATATTTATGCATTTTTTCAAGCAAAAAAGATCAGTATTTTGAGAGTAAACATTCAAAATTTACGAAAGTGGACCATTGTATCCCAATCTCCCCTATATCTACTAAGTAATGAATTTGTTTATAGTTTATTCTAGTTCTTTCTAACATTTTGAAGATATTTATTTGATCAGAAATGCTTATTAAAATTTAGGAATGAAAGACCTGAATAAAAGATGTTCTGATTTTTCCATCGGTTTTCTATTTATGTACTTGTATGTTATATGAATCATAAATTGCATTTAATCACATAATCATATATGTTACCATTATTTTATATTTATTAAAATGTTTTGTTTCTTATTTCCATAGAATGTCCAAGTAAGGAGCCAGTTTTATGGATAGCATTGGGAGTTACGGCTGGAGTTTTCTTGATTGGACTCATTGCCTTATTAATTGGAAGATTTGTTATTTATTTGAAAGATAAAAGGGATTGTGAAAAATTTTTGGAAGAGGTGAACAAAAATACTCAATGGGGCAATGTGAGTATTTATTTATAATCAGTCATTTCATTTCTTTAAGTTAAGTCAAATGTTACCATTTTAAGTTCTGATAAATATTTTTTAGTTTTTTATATGTGCTGAATTTTTGTGAAAGCAATGAAAATTATAAAATACTTTTACTTTTGTTGCAGGAAACAAATCCTATTTACAAAGAAGCTATTTCAGAGTATCCAAACCCTATTTATGGTCAAACTCATTAAACCTGTTGTGCAGTTTTTTGAATTACTGTTTTTTCTAGTCCTAGAAAGTGGATGAATATATTTGAAATGATATGCCATAATGTATCTGTTTGTTTTCTGTTTACTTTTTTGGTAGATTGTGTCATTAACTTTAAAGAGATTTTACCACCCTTTAATATGTTTTCTTTTATGTTTTATTGTAGGTGTTATTTTGCTTTCTATTTTGTTTTGAAATAATTAAAAATATTGTTATCAGAAAGAACTTTATAAAAATTATTTTTTAAGTTTTGCATTCCTAGGGTTTTCTTTTTTATGATTAGGACAAAATGTACTGATATATCTACATGTTTTTTCTCTGTCATTAGTACAAGTAGTTTTCATTTTTTAAACAATTAAATTTGTTTTTCATAAAATAGGGTAATTTAACTATAAGGATGTATATATGATACTTTACATTTATTTAAACTGATGTATATTTTAATTTTTGTAATCCGCCATTCTGTAGTGTCTCTTTCGGCTCTTCCATTGCTTATAAAGATGTAGATCTATATATTAAAGTTATTTTTGTTCCTAGAAATATAATGAAAAATTAATTAATCTTTTATGTACTTGAATTTATAAATATTATGCCAACCTATTTGAAAATGATGGGCATTTTCTGCATTATACCAAGCATGATATTTTGAAAAAGTTCTGCTCTAAAATGTTTGGTGCTTGAAATGCATATTAGTAAAAAAGTTTTCCCTATATTATTCAAGTATTGACCAAAATTTTCAGAATTAAAATAATTTACTTGGCTTCATGCTGAAAAGTGATGAATAATACGGTCAGGCATTAAAACAGGTAGACAAGAATGCTAACTTATGATTGAAATGCCTATCTTTTAATGTTCCTATTCCAGTCAGTATAACGTTAACATACTGCTAATTCCAAAAAATCAAGTTTTCATCAAGCATTTGATCAGGAAATAGCATTTTATGGGTGTGGCTTCCATTCAATATACAAATGAATATTTGCTGCTTCTACCAAATATGTAGCATAAAAAAAACGTAGTGGTAATATTTGTAATTGTATGTTTGGCAATCATAGTTTTGATACATACTATTGTAGAAATTAGTATTACTGTTTAATGGGAGTTTCTATTTTAGTTATTTTTTATGGTAGATATTCTGTTTCATTAAATGTCTTTGTAATATCCATTACACAGTGAATATTTTAAATATGTTAGTTCGAATACCATATATGTTAAGGTTTTTCGAATTACTATATATTTGATTTTATATTTCACTTTTTTATTTAGTGTTAACATTTTTAAATATATGTTAGTGTGTATAAGAATTTTTTCATACCAATTTCTTCATTAAATTTTGGTATGAATGTCCAAATGTTTGATAATATATATGCATTTTCTGCATTCCATTGTTATATTATATATCCTTTATGTTGTCAAGTATTTTTAGCATTTTATTCATGTTTTCACCAACTATATAAGGAGGGTTTATTTGTTTGCATTTTTTTTTTCAATGCCACTTTCTTTACTTAAATTTTTTAATAAAGTAATCTGTGATTTTCATTACTTTGTTTTGGTCACAACTGAGTAGGTACTGAAATTTGAATTTAGCTGGTAACTTAAATACATATCAAGCTTTTGAATGTACAATCTTTCTGTGTAATTTTAAGGATATCATTTTTACTGAGTTAAAACCTTTTGCAAGTTTTTATTGTGCTGTAAGAAAATTCTTGAAGAGTGTATTATTAAGGAATGGCTTCAAAGTTTCTAGATTTCTATGTCTTAGTATTGTAAATACCTTTGCAGCTCTTTATAGAATTATAAGCTTCATAATAATATCTGAATTATGCCAAAGAACCTTTGAGATTTGAACATCATATCAGACTTCGTTTATTCCTGTACTGTATAAATGTATACTTGTGGGCATTATAGTTAAATGTATTTATCTTCCATCATATAGCTTTATTATACTCTAAATTAATGGAAAGTGCATTATGAAAATGAACAGAATTCTCACTCCTAATTGATTAATTTGTGTTCATTCCTATTTAATTAATTTATTGCATTATTATTGAAAAAGAGGAGAACTGTTATGCCTTAAATGTCTTTTTACAAAAATTAAAAAAACACTTAGTGTTTTTAACCTTTAAGGTATTATCAGTGTCACTACAAATTTAAAATGATATTTACCAATTTAATATGCATGAATTTCTTTTGTGTGTAATAAATATTGTCAAGTTAGATTTTTCAAAATTTCTTCTGAATCTAGCCAAAATTTTTGAATTTGTTTTTATTTAAAAAATATTTTTATAAGAAATACATTTCTAAACTTAATGTTATCTTTTTTGTACTCTTAAAAAGTTTCTATTTTTGATTAACCAATTTTATTATCTGCCAGCTGTGTTGGTATTCATTGATTAGAAATTTTTAAATCTGTATGTTATTTTTCTGAAATTATTTATTTTATCTTTGGGAAACTGTATAAAAATTACCAGCAAAGATGTTTAAAAATGAACTACTTATTTTTATATGATTGTGTCTCCATTTACTTACGAAATGTGTAATTTTTAGTATATTTTAATGCATTAACTTGAAACAGAAAATCATATAAGTTCTTTAATGCATAGTACATAGTTTCTATTATTTTAACTTCTTTAGTACAATTCTGTTAAGGACAGTGCAAGAATTTTGCCATGGCTCATCTATTTTTATATCTATTGTTTTTATTTTTAAATATTATTATTTTTATTATTATTAAAATAAAACACTCAGCTTTTTCGTTATTGGTGCATGTTTGAATGAAACTGTTAATTTTTTATTC
>BGPR01009488.1:0-18083 GCA_013235015.1 Araneus ventricosus
CGTCGCTGGTTCGATTTACGTATTGCTCATTATATATTTTTGAAATGCGCACGAAGATAAAATTGAATATACTTATATTCTTTCAATCATTCTTTTCTTAACATTTAAATTTTGATTAAAATTCTTGAAATAATTATTATTTTCAAAAGTTGCTGATGATATATAAATTTATAATTCTAATTTTGTCTATTTAGCTCTGTAAATCTTTCTTGTGCGTGCTTTTTTAAAATATTTTCTCGAACCTTGTTGGGTACATTAAACAAAAGAAAAAGAAGTGATCTTATGCATCTGAAAACATATGGCGATAGAAAGGTTTCAGATTTTATGATTTTTTTTGCCAATATTAAAATACAAATAAAATCTAAAATATTTTATTCATTTCAGAGCAACAGAGAATATCAGATGTCAAAATAGTCATATTTTTTATTTTTTTTTAAAGGAACTATTTGCTTGCTTATTTTACCTCTCCTGTTAGTTGATAGATAAGGAAAACATTTTTTTGACATTTTTCTCATTATTCTTTCAGGTTTATTTTTTTATCAAACAGTTTTAAAGACATGGATCAGATTTTAAAGAAACGAATCAACTGAACAGTAGTCACTGATTGATAGAAGGAGCTATTCTAGATTAGTTCATACTATTAGCCTTCCAGTCAGGCGATCATCGACTGGGACGAGATCGTTATATATGTATATTGGTACACCTAGTCAGGTTTATGAAAGTCTTGGGACCGTCTGGTGGTTCTGGCTCCTAACTAATCCACTAGAAGTGTAGTTGTTTATTCTGTTAATACTCTTTATTTATAAGATTGAGGCACATTAACCTAGTACCGAATTACGTCTGTTTTTTTATTTCAAATTTTTCTCAATATTTCTTTTTTATATACTTGAAAGATCGTTTACCTTTCCCAAGCCCTATAATTCTAGATATTCATCGTTATTTTCAATATATTTTGCAAAAATGTTGATTATTTCAAAACCTCAACAGAATTGTCATTGCTAAGGAACCTTCGAAAACAATCTCAATTGTTTTTTCACGTTTCTTACGTTTGTTTTTTTTTTTTCAAAAAAATTTCAATATTTCTTTTTATATACCTGTGTCCCAGCCATAATTCACTGATATTGATAGTTGTTTTCAATATAAATTTGCAAAAATGTTGAGTTATTGCAGGCTCTTAGCGACAACAGTTGTCATTGCTAAGGGACATACGGGAAAACAATCGTGAAGTCCCTCCTGAATTCCTGGATATTTTTATAGTTGAAATTGCAAGGAAATGCAATAAAAGTTATTTATAGAACGTAAATATAGGTTTGTATTACCGAATAGTTCAATTTTCTAAGCTTTTTCTTAAGCTAAAGCAAAAATTTAACTTTTAATCTCACAGATGAATTGCGCCCGATCGTATTAGCATTTGTATTTGCCCGACCGAAGGTTGGAAAAATTTATTGAGAACAAAGAATTTCTATAATTTTTTTAAATATGTGTTCCTGTTTTATTATTTTATGAAATGTTAAGTTTCTAAATATTAAATAATCATGTAATGAGCTACTTCAATTAAAATAATCTTACTATTTGAGAAATAACGTAATACATACAGACTGATACTCATATTTATTAAAACAAACACGAAAAATTTAACTTGCAATTTAAATTGTACATTGAAATACAGATTAAAATCCTCAAACCAAGAATAAAATTAAATGTTTGAATGGAGACAAATTATTTTTTTTTGAAAATTACGAAAACTGTCATTATTGAAAATGTTTAATCACTTTTAGCTTTACGATTACAACATAATACTCTAAACTTTAAGTGAGATGAGCATTAATCTCAAATGAAATTGATTTAAGAATTGCGTTTATTTTTATCTTAAGTGTAAAACTTAAAGTGTAAGTTTATTTTAAACTTATTACCTGCACAATATATTTAGATATTTAGTTACGAAATAATCCTTCATAAACTACTTTTTACATAAACGCACTTAATCACTTGCCTGCTTGCCTCAATGATTCTTACACGAGTTTTGTAAATGTTCAACATCCTGGATTAAGTTTTAATTATCATTGTGAAGAATATTTCTACGTGTACTATCTATATTAATTTCTAAGAGAAAATTAATATTAAAAATCAATAACATAATAAGTCGTTGCTTACTTCTGGCAGGCTGGTCCTGTACCACAAGAGAACTAATATCTCTCGTTGTACCGGCTGGGTTAGTCGCCACACACATGTAAGCACCTGTGTCACTGTAGGTAATCTTCCCCACCACCAGGGCAGTGCTATTACCTGCAAAAGATCGCAAATTGTTAGTTGAAATTGAAATTCTAGCGAGCTCTCCTCCAATTAAAAGGAGAAACTAAGCACTCAAACTATGGTTTGCGACAAAAATCAGGTCTGGAAAATCTGTCGCCTTTCGATAACTCAGTTGAATTATCTTTTGCTTTTCATTAGTAAGAAATATACACATCACACATGTGTGGGATGTAAAAGGATTAAAAAATAAAATTATATATAACATTATTAGTTTAGTTACATTAACATCTAGCTTTTAAGGAACACGAGGACTATTTTGGGAAGTACCTAGTACTTTTGAACCGCTATCAGATGATGAGGACGACACCTGAGATGGCAACCCCCTCTCCAAACTTCTGTACTACAACGCCAGATTTAACGCTCACCAATCCCACACATACGAAGAATCTTCAGTGGAATCGGGATTCGAGACTGGAGCCCTCAGGCACCGTGGCCAAGACCTTACCACTAGGCCAACGAGGCCAAGACCTTACCACTAGGCCAACGAGGCCAAGAACATTATTAGAGTTTCTTACATGTATGTATCTAATAATTAACAGTTGAGAGTGTGAAGAGGAATTCCAATTATTTCTGCTTATAAAGTCTGTTGAAACTCGTGTAGAAAAGCAGGAAACGAAGTCCTTTTGAGGAAGTTTGGAGAGGGGAATGCCAGCTCAAGAGTCGACCTCGTCATCTGACCGTGGTTAAAAATTACGAGGTCAGTCCTAAAATAGCGCTTATGTTGCTTCAAAACAGGGCGTTAATATAACTAAAGAACTAAAAACTAAATCGCTTAGCCTTTTTCTTGTGATGCAGTTGTTGCATGTTTAGGTTTTAATTTGTGATTTCCTATGTGTATATATATATATATATATCAAGTTTTCATTTTTTCCTCTTTATTTTCCTTATTATTGTATTTTAATTTATGTTATTTGGTAATTAATCAAGATTTTGTGTTTAGGAAAGTTTGAAAGTGCTTATAGGAACTTGAAATTGTGAGCAATTGTGTTGGTTATTTTAACATTTTTTTCTATGAAACAGTGTACTTTGTGAAGAAATTTTGTACTCGAATTTGCTAGCGTTCTTCGGAACTATCAGTGGCTCGATATTTGTATGTCCGTAAGGACAGGTCAAATTACTAGTTATACTATTACGCATCAATCCCCTTTTTTCTCTGAGAAAGATTTTTCAGTGAAAATGCATGTAATAAAAATTTATGTGCTTGATAATAATCATTATATGAATGCATATTTACATATAATGAAAATTTAATATCTTTAGATGTTCATCATTTCCAAATGAATATCCATCAAAAAATAATGGTCCTCTACAAGTGGTACGTGCATGGATATGGGCTAAGTGTAAAAGCATGTGGGTTGAATGAGTATACAGTGAAGCAGCAAGTAAATGCAACGAAAACTTACCAATGATTGTGTACTTTTCGGATCCCATTTTTAATTCCTCATCGTTCTTGAGCCAGTATACTCTGGGTTGAGGGACACCGATGACGTGGCATTCCATCTCAGCCAATTCACCAGGAGCCCTGGATTGAAGTTTAGGCACCACATGAACTTCTGGTAGAGCTATGGCAGACAGGATGAATACATTTTAGAGTCTTGGCAATAAAGAACGCATTAAGGTTAAAAGAAGTTTTCCATGAAAAGAAGCAGATTCTAATTTTATATACACTATTTAAAATGTAAAATACGAATTGTATATTCATTATTAAATTTACATTTTGAATATGCAACACTGTGGGGCATGTGTACTGCTTTTTTTATTTTGTCTTGTTTTGTATTGATTAATAATTTTGTGTTGTATGCCCACTTAATTCTGGCAAGCATTCTATTCTGTATGTTTTGCTGAAAACTGATCATATTACTTTAGAAATAAAAACTAATGTTGATTAAGAAAATTGAGCAACCGAGAAAATGATGTAGATAAAATAGTTGTATGTATGTTCTGGTTAATATGATTAATCGGTTATTATGAATAAAAACCAGTTAAAGTGATGAATCTATCTATCACATTGACCGTTTATTATGAATAATTACCGGTAAAAGTGTTAAATGATTTATCACACATACCGATTATTATTTATAAGAACTGATTAATATCATAAACCGTAACTTATACATCATCTAGCTTCTATCTTTTTCTATTTTCTTGCATTTCCACTTATATTTTGTTTATAGCTACCAGATGGTAATAGGTATTCTCTCATGATTTATCAGATATTTCATAAATGAGTTTAAATTCTTTGTAATTATTAAATGATATCTGTTAATTGCATCAGATAATAATTTTGAATAATAAAAAATGAATATTATGATAAGAGTTGTAAATATTATTGCATGAAATATATTTGATTAGTTGGTGTCGATTAAAATTTCTTCTACAGAATGGGGTTAAAAACGTTATTAAATCTCCATCTACTTCAAGTAATTTATTTATTTTTGTGCGTGTGTTTATTTGCATATTAGAAGTGGAAACAGAACGGCTACATACAGAACAAGTAATCTCTTATTCTTTGGTCTGATAATGACTTCAAGTTATTTATAAAACGGCACTGATTATTATTTTTTATATTCTAAGTCAATCCTTCAATAACATAGGAAAAAGAAAGGGAATAGATTTAATACTTATTAGAGAGGGCTTGATAACGTGATAGTAAATAAAATTATGTGACAAATATCGACACCTAAATTTTGGTATTCTTAGTTTCTCCGTTCATACACTAATAGTTTTTAAGAGCTGAAACTATAAGAAAACATATATTCTCTTAAACGAATATAATTTTCTATTCAAATACTCTGATTTATATTTTACTCTTAATTATTTTTAAATCACAAGCTTAGAATATTTTGAGGGATGTTCAGTCCATGGCATACAAAATAAGATTCAAATTGTACGATTTTAGAAAAAATTAGGTTTGCAAAATTGTGTTTACACAAGTATACATAGTTGTATATATGTTGTGGTTAATGCGATTAATTGTTTATTATAAATAATGAACGGTTAAAGTGAAGGAACTATTTATCGCATTGACAGTTTATTTTGAATAATTACCGGTAAAAGTGATAAATGATTTATCATTTTTACAGGTAATAATTTTAGATACCGGTAATTTTACATTACCAGTACATTTAATAACCGGTAATTTTTCTTATAAGCAGAAAAATAAATATTTTCTAGCATACTTTGCACGTGTAGCACGTGCGTCTGAGTAATGTCCTTGTTCCTCTGAGCATGGCAGGTGTAGTTCCCAGCATGCACCAGTTGTACGTTAGTGAGGTAGAGAGATCCATCTACGAATACTTGCGAAACCTAGAATAAAGGATTTCTTTCAATAAATCACTTAAAATATTTTTTGCTCATTTTCATTTTATCATGCTCTAAAAAATAACATTGTTTATTATCGGTAATCTGCACATCTTACGAAAGTTGTAAGGATTCTATCAGTATTATAAGGAAACACAGTGTTATGGCCATTAGAATATTGTTAACAATCAATAACCGAAACAAATTCTCCCGAACAAAAGACATACATGTGTCAAAAATATCTATAGTCATAGGAATAATATTACTGATGTCCTAAAAAGTTGCTAGTCCTTTTATTTCTCTTATATCAGGTAAATTATCTTATTACTAGAAAATCACCCGTCATGGTATGACGGGTGCAAATTTCCTCTTCATTCGAGAGATTTCCCGTCAAATTTGACGTGTTTAAATACATATATATGCGACAGAAATGTTTAACATTGATTGAAAACAAATGAAATAAACATATGTTTTATGACAGGATATACTTTTTTATTTACATATTATATACACTTCTTACATAGTACTTCTCTGATTGTCAAATTTTGTCAAAAAAATTATCTAATTATATCAGCACTTCTCTGATTGTCAAATTTTGTCAAAAATATTATCTAATTATAAAAGCACTTCTCTGATTGTCAAATTCTATCAAAAAATATTATCTAATTATATTAGCACTTCTCTGATTGTCAAATTTTGTCAAAAAATATTATCTAATTATATCATCGCGATTGCAATAAATAACGAGATGCATCGTGGCGACCAAACTATATCACGCGCATGATTTACCACGGTGTGATTTACTACTTTCTATGAAAAAACGGAAATTAATTTGAAATATATGATTAATATAATTTAATATTTCTCGGGAACTATTGATCATAGCGAGATACATTTATGATCAATCGATAGAAAATTTTATATCACTATTTTAGAGCTATTAAATTTGAAATTAGAAGGCCAATTACAATTTTAAATTTAAAATTGCTGAAATTTAGGTGATTTAACAATGAAATAATGCTGTTTAACGTCTCGCAGTGCTATGGCGCGAATTTTATTGTTGGTGACGTCAGAGCGTTACCGGATCAGTGAAAGACAGATCTCGGCTATTATATTAGTAATTATGTGTATTTCTAAATAGCATCTAATCTTTTTCCCACTCGAGGGAGGAAAAATTTAAAGAAGATTGGCACCTCTAGTTCGAAGCATCGTAGAATGATAGTGTTTTTCGATTGATTCATCTGTCTATATATTATTTAAAAAAATTTACTCTTAATTATATAGCAAAGATAACGTGCACACACACATAAATATGTTTTTAATAGTGTTGCAAAGCACGTGTGTATAAATGCAGCAACTAAAATAATGAAAAGTATTATTGTAAAATGTTTATGAAAATATTTTTAAAAAATTATTAAAATTAGAGGAAAAAATTGCACGTAAATTGATACCATTGAAAAGCTAATATTATGAATCTTAAAATGGTATAAAATAGTTTCTTTGCAATAATATGCTCTGAAGTTGTTGAGCAGAAACGTTAATATTTTGATTAACTTTTAATTAAAAAACTAAATAAATTTTTGACAAAACCTTTCTTATTGAGAACATACTATCCAAGGAGTAAAAATTCGCCAATGTTGGTAGTATTGGGTCAAATAATTGGCCAACAAACAAATTTGTATCATGCGTGTCGCAATTTACAGATAGTATCCAGCCTTTAAAGATTAACACGTTCAAAAGATTTACCAATCCCATTTTTAATTGAAAAATTTTGTTGATCCCAAAAAAAATTTAGAGGCTCTTGGAAAAATAAGCATTTAACAAAGAGAAAAATAAAGAGAAAATGTGGAGAATGTTTTTCTCAACCATTTTGGCTTGTTTCATTTCAAAGAAGCATTCTATACGAACGTTTTCCAGATTCCACTATTGTACGACACGACCTCACTTCGCAGTGGCGTAGAGAGAGGGCCCTGGGCGCCAATCTCTAGGGTCGCTATGAAGGCAATATTTTTGCATATATTTTATATTTTCAAAAGCAGAAATCGACGAAAGAGATGGGAAGTAGTTTAAAATGAGCTGCATGCCCAGGAGTGGCTCCAAAGGGGGGACCGGGGGGGCAACGCCCCCCATCGGGGAAAAATTGTGCATCATGTCGGGGAAAATATTTGTATGTGGCATTCAACTGTAGTTGATAAATAATAATCTAGTAAAAATGTGATACCAATTTCATTACATTCGTCCCCCCGTACCGCAGGGCGGGCCCCCGGGCGGCAACCCCCCCCCCCCGTCTGGCAAACTCTAGTGCCATTCCTGTGTATGCCCCTGCATCACTTAGCTCGCTAAGCCACTGTTACTTGGGAAAACGACCCTTAGCTTAAAAAACTCTGAAAGATGAACAGTTCATCTGGCTTCAGTTAGTAAGTATCTCCAGACTCTTTAATGCAGAAACCTTTAAGTAACATGCATCTATAATATACAAATCAAAAACTGAAGAAGTCATTAAGAGCCCATCTTTTTTCTGAAATTACAATACATTTCATAATCTCCTGTTTATTTTTTAATAGCTTTTTATATCTTGCATGCATAGCCGTGTCTACGCGCTTTGTTTTTATATCGACGTATTTCCTATGTGCATCGTTTTTTGTTCTCCTGTGGACATATAGATGGCAGTACGTGTCTCATTTCTCAATGGCTTGTCTGAATTTATGCTTTCATCTTGTCCAATTGTAAGTGAAGAGCGTTGACCTTAGTTCAAATTATAAATTATAATTTTGTGCAGTTAGGGCACAAGCTAGTCCTCACTGCAGTGGTAAACTGCTTACAGTCGATGCGTGTCTGTGTATCAGAAAAAGAATTTAACGGCATCAGAACGATAATCACTAAATAATACAGCTAAATATACGAAAGGGGAAAAATACAATGGATTCTATTATAGGGGTTATCTCAACCATCATTTCCTTGTATTTTCATCAAAATAATTTTTTTCCGAAATTGTTCAATCCAATGAACTGCCTTATATTATTATATCAGTATTAAATTTTGCAAATTTTAAAGGATTTTAGAAATCGCCAGCTATCAGTTTATCATTAATTGTGGATAAGAGAAAAAATACATTTTCTTATCTGCGTTTCTTATATAAATAAATATGATAAATCAAAAATTTGATTTGAACATCGCAGAGTAACATCGGGAATTCTGAAACATAGATTAATTAGGAAAACATTGCTTCTTACAGCCATTTAGAAAACAGATTTTAGAAATTTATTACAATAAGACGAAATTCAACCAATTGGCAGACAAGAAAATATAAAAGACAGAGAGTCGAGGGTAAAATAATAAAAGCTTCCACTAACATAACGAACAGAAAGGAAAAGGTAATTATTTTAACAACAGTTCATTCTCCCTGAAAGGAAAGTCTGGTCTCTAATGTCAAATATTAAATTCTTATCTTCTGAGTAATGTATCGTTTATATGTGAATTTAAACTCGTTATCCTACAGAAGATATGTCATTAAAACATTATTCATCAACTTTCGCAGAAAATTAGACAATTAAATTTTTAATATATTTCAATAATCTATAAATATATTTCTTCAAACGGCTATAAATTCATTCCACGTTTTTGAGAAAATGATGAGGAAAAGGTGGAAATTTAATATATAATGCACAATTTGGCTGCTGCCTAAATCAGGAAGTTCAAAAAGGTTCTGAGGATCAAAGTGGATAGTGAAGAGAGGGATATAAAATATTCCTCATTAATTGGCCAAATAGGTGGAAATTTAATATAAAATACACAAGTTGGCTGCTGCCTAAATTAGGAAGTTTAGGAAGGTTCTAAGAATCAAAGTGGATAGTGAAGAGAGGGATAATAACTGTTATTCATTAATTGGCCAAATAGATGGAAATTTAATATATAATTCACAATTTGGCTGAATCCTAAATCAGGAAATTCATAAATGTTCTGAGGATCGGAGTGGATACTGAAGAGAGGGATAAAAATATTATTCATTAATTGTCCAAATATAATTTTGGAAACTATAAATGCGAGGTTTGATTGGAAAAATTGATCGTTTAGTTATAAAAATATTCATCAAGTAGTAATTGTATTATTACATGAGAAAGAATACATTAAAATGTTTTTCGTGCTTTATGTTGTTATTAATGCAGTTTTCACGACACGAAATCCGTTTTAATATACCTTCTTGAAAGAACGACGGCCCTACCAATGTAGATATTTATGATCAAATGACTGGTGATGCAAATATTTTCTATATGACTAGTTGTTAGATGTTAATTAGTTTCATTAGTCCAGAATTTAACAGAAATCCACGTACATTCTACGTACTCAGAAAACAGGTTGATACCATCATGCCAAGGCAAAAAATCATATAAATTATCTTTTACAATGAAAGATGTTTTGTTGATTGACTTCTTGTCGAAGAGTAAATGTTGGCTCCTGTTTTGCAAAGATTTGTGTTTAACTGTAACCCCAACGCCAGTTTGGCGGTTATTCTGTAAGAATGTTTGTTTTTGTCAGATTGGCTTCTGCCTTTCGTTCGTGTTCGTCGGATGTCTCCATTCTGGAGCATCATCTTCAATAAATCTCTAAAAATCATAGAATTCGTCTAAATCAATTGTCGTTTTGTAACTACAGTCCATTAATCTAAAGGACCATACATAAAAGTAAACTAAGAAATGCTTTGAATTATTCTGATATTCTCAAAAAATTATTCAGAGGAACTCAGTGCAAGAGGAGATGTATAAATTCGAATTTTAGAATTTTGCTGCTTCATGTCAATTTTTGACCGCATGTTGCAAGTCACGCACAGAGATTGATTAAACATTTTGGCTGGGAGCAACTGGACCAGCCACTTATTTATTGGGATATGCCGTAGATTCTGTCACAACGTCTCCTTTGCATGCAATAGTGAATGGACTGAAAGTAAGCATAGAGAATGCGAGAGAGTAGTTTAATGGACAACAGCATGAATGCTGCCAGTCTGACTAAGGAAAGTCTTACTGATCAGTTATTACGAACACAAACAAACCTTTAAACTGCCTTCTGTATTATGTCAGGTTGTTTTTCCTATTGTTGTTCACACGGAAGTTACAGCCACTTGTACTTACTTGCCACGTGTTCGAAAAATTTTTTGGACAAGAAGCAGGAGAATTTCAGCAATGTTCATAGTACTGTCAACACACTAAAGACCTTTCATTTTTCCATGCGATCTCACCTTAATCTCTTCGTCGTTGAGAACAGAGAGATCCATGTCATTCCTTCTCCAGATAATGGGTGGTGGTGGAGTACCGGTGACGTCACATTTTATTTCCACGTTGTCACCAACTCGAGCAGTGACATGGTTCACTTCCAAGGCTTTGTCCAGAGATACTACTGATACACCTGGAAAATGATGCGTGCGTATAAAGAAATTAGATTTTTAGATTAGATACTGTGATGGTGAGTGCTTTTATCGTCCACCATATTTCTAAGCAGAAATAAATCCAATGAATTACTGTCAAAGACATAAAGAATAAGATAGCTTAAAACAATTAATAATTTATATGTATAATACAGCAAAAATCATAATCGAACAGCATCCTTTAGATTGTATTTTTAGAAGTGACCAAATGTGTTTTGTGTGGAATTTCGAATATTTGGTTTTGAACAATTGATAATTTAATTTACAATACATTGCCTTTCCAGTATAATTACTATTTTCTTTAATGAGAAAATGTTGATTGTTGAATTAATGTTTTTTTTTTTTTTTACAAAACGTAGGAAAAAAACGAAATTTACATACGTAAAAAAATCATAACACATATTTTTACAGATTTACTTTCCCGAGAATATGCTGACCATATCTTCAGCACAAAAAACATATTTCACAATAAAGCACAAATAAAATTCAACACGTTGATTAAATATTATTTTAGACACTTCCATTGTCTAGAATTATGAAAAGCATTTTGTCAAACAGCAACAAAAACACTTATTCTATTTCTGAACAATACTTAATGTAGAATGGCATGCATTATGAACTTCAAACATTAAATTCACACATGATGAACATGCATGCGTTATCAGGGGATTGCTTGGACACACAGCAGGAATGCAGGATATGCCAATGTCTCATCTGAAAAAAGAATTTTCTTCGTTTGGAAACTCT
This sequence comes from Araneus ventricosus, assembly GCA_013235015.1. Lineage (NCBI taxonomy): Eukaryota > Metazoa > Arthropoda > Arachnida > Araneae > Araneidae > Araneus > Araneus ventricosus. The sequence goes on from BGPR01009488.1 coordinate 11,780, forward strand.
TCTCAGCAGATTTTTATTTTTATTTCGATACATCTTCCTTTTTCAGATTGCACGAATTCTTTTCTCTTTTGGGAATTAAAATTGGAAATTTGCTTTCCAACCATTATATTCATAGAAAAATTACTATAATCAGAATTATGTTATTTGCTATGGCCAACTTCTGATAAAATATAAAAAATTCACCAATTTCAGTAATATTTGGCACTGAAATTCCTACAAAATGGGCATCATTATAATATTTCATTTCTCCATAACCAGAAAAAGTAAAATCAACTATCAATAAACCTACATTTTCTATGTCGGATATCAATGAACTTAATATCTTGATTTCCTGTCACAGAACTGTTTTATTGGAAAAGAAAAAAGGAAGTGAATGTTATTTCCATTTTCATTCAAGCTGAATTTACAATAATTTGAAAACAGTTGCTGATCATGGTTATCAGACGCATGAAACATATCATTTCCTTAAAATTTTTCCTTAAATTTCTATAAAATAGAAATCTATATTTAAAGTAAACGGTTAAACGTAGGCTATATAGCTTAAATAAAAATAATTCGTTAAAGTTCCTTCTGATTTTTGATAATTTTAACACCCAAATTTTGGTTAAACTCGAAGTCTTATGGTCTTCATTGCGAATCTATCTTTGCTTTTGCTTTCCAACTCATATACTATCTAGGATAATATTTATTTTTAGCCCATTGCATTGAATATTTGGATAGTTTTATTGCATTAGTGCAATTTACTATCGTTTTTTCTCTTATAATGATTGTTTGCTTTTTCCACCATTTGATGTCAATATCTTGTTATTATGAAGTATTTACCTAATGACTTGACTAACAAATTTGTATTCATCTTGTGGTGAAAGGCGGCATAATTGGCACCAACTTGGCGAGCGACTGGGTAGGGAAACGAACACCATGGGAGACCAGAGAGAAGCAAAGCAAGCCAAAGGAAAAGGGCGTCCACTTACTGTATAACTTACTAAAGGCCAGGTAGAACTCGTTGATGTTGAGGCGGCCATCCTTGTCGGCGTCGTCGAAGAGCAGCATGTCCGCCAGGATGCAGGAGGTGGACAGCTGTCCAAGGTGGTCCCGTTCAGCCGCCTGCCACAGCTCCTCTGCCTCCAGCTGCCCGTTGTTGTTCTGATCGTAGTGGGAGAACATGATGCTCACCAAGTACTCATTGCCTACAATACAAATGAGCGTTTATACAGTCAGTAGAAACAATTAAATGGTACAAGTGCTTTTACCTACTGATTACCTCTTTTTAACCCGGAAATATGCGCGCTGGGTCTGAGAGACCCGTTTAAGTTTTTATTTGTATAATAATATTATATATGATTTCGAATGATAGAGGCTTTAGTATAAACGTTATCAACATCCTACTAATGGTGAGACTTGAACCCCTGAGAACAGATAAAAGAGGCGAATCCACTTAAGAGTCGAGTGTCGGAGATACCACTGGATTCATTACAAGGGCTTATATGGAAGACCAGCTGGTTGGAGAGGATCCAGAGATTGACGAACCAATGATCGCTATAGGTTGACCTCGCGTAGAACTTGGTTAAGCAAATACACAGGAAATATTTGTTTTGAAATATGCTATCGAAGTTTGTTTCCATTAAAGAATACTAGCGAATCTTTTTCTTCCTAATAGGGTGCAATACTAATGATTCACGTAACCGAAAATTATCAAGAGCAGAAGTTACTAGGTCAATCTAAAAGGAAATATATTTTAAGAATTCCAACTGATTCCTCTTCCCAACCCGGAAATATGCGCGCTGGGTCTGAGAGACCCGTTTAAGTTTTAGTTCATATATTAATACTAAATATGATTTCGAATGATATAGGCTTTAATATAAACGTTATCAATAGAATACCAATTGTGCTACCTGAATACCTGAGAATAGATAAAAGAGGCGAATCCACTTTAAAGTCGAGTGTCGGAGTGAATACAAGGGTTTATATGGACGACCAGCCGGTTGGAGTGGATCCAGAGATTGACGAACCAATGATCACTATAGATTGACCTCGATTAAAACATGGTTAAGCAAATATACAGGAAATATTTGTCTTGAAATATGCTATCGAAAGAATACTAGAGAATCTTTTTCTTCCTAATAGGGTGCAATACTAATGATTCACGCAACCGAAAATTATCAAGAGCAGCAGTTACTAGGCCAATTTAAAAGGAAATATATTTTAAGAGACCACTTAGAATACTAAGTTTCGAGCGTTTTTTGTAAAGCTTGCACAAATGAAATCTGTCTTAACATTTCTTGTCCAAAGAAATCAATCAGTAAGATCACTTTTTTTGAAATTCTTGCTTCAGAAAACAATGAACCGAACTACATTTTGGAAATATATATATATGAAAATAAAAGCGTTGTTAAATGTTTTCATCAAACATATTCGAGTTCCCTTTTTAAGTTTAGAATCTTAGAATTCACAAAGAATTGAAGATGCATAAATGTTACCTGATTTTTTACTGTCCATGAGTTTTTCATTGTTGAAGACGAGCAAATTCTCTTTCATGAAATCATAGTCTTCGTGAGAACACTCTCTTTGGGTCGAGTCTGGATTCGGATCTGCTGTAACAACAATTGTTCTTCTAGACTCAAAGGGCGGTAAATTCTTCCATGGAAGTCCATCTTCTTCTGTTTTCTTCTCGTGGGAGGGAGCAGCAGCTGGCTTTGTTGGTTTGGTGGTTTTCTCGAGGTCTGTAAGCAGGAACCAAGTATTAGTAAATTCTGCTTCGTACTGCAATTTTCATAATATGTGTTACGTTATAGGTCAATGAAATTGTATCACATACTTTTTATAATTTATCTCACCAATAGTTAAAAGAAAGCGTGTCAACTCTTAAGTACCGTTACAAGTCTCATCCATTTAACGTTTCCAGATTTTCAAAAACGCAAAGTTATGTTCAGCGAATTCGTTTTCAAGAACTGATATTTAATCGTGTTTATACAATAAGGAAGCATATCCCAAATATAATTTAGAAACATAATTCATAATTATGACAGAAATCATGACATTGGCAAAACATGATAGAAAAATTCTAATCCTGCATTCCTTCAAACTTATTTATTGGTTCTGTTCTGTAATGCATTGCAATTTGTTTTGATTTGGATAACAAATTAACCGCAATTGCGTACAAGTTTGAAAAGTGAATCCAAAATTTATAAAATAGTGGTAGCTTCTTAATTGCATACTGTTTCCAAATAGTGTCATCTCTAGATCAAAGTTTTCACTGCACTCCAAAGGACTTTTGGCATCGCGATACGTATTCTTTATTTATTTACTTTTATTAAATTTAATCGAAGTTCTTCCACTCAAATTTCATCTTTACAGCTTTTTGTATTTCTTGAGCCTTTCTAAAATTTTAAATTCCTGAAAACCCTTAAGAATTACTCCTCATTTTATAATTAAATCGAAAGACCTCATTTTATAATTAAATCCAAACATGAACATGGAATTACATGGATAAACATTATTCAATGTTTTTGAATAATGTTTAATTAAATACACAATTTGTTGTCTCGATGTACACAAACACTTGCAATGATGTATCTTTCTATAACTGCTAAATATTATGTTTTATTACTCCAGTTTTAATGGGCTTACATTAGCACTAGTCTAGGTAAATTAATTGAATGGATATTTTACATTATACTACTAAGGTGTTATAAACTTCATTAAAATACAAGTTTCAACAAGTCTTTCAAGACATACACTTAGATTTTCAAGCATATGAAGTTTTAGTATTATTGATTTTTTGGAAAAATATACGTAAATTATAAAATTCGCAATTTTATTAGCTTTAGATAGAATTAAATTTCCCTTATTACTTATTATCCTTTTATATGCATCAAAAAGAGTAATTACAATGCAAAATTCCTGGATTTAATAACACCTGTAAAATTTTATAATTAACTTGCAAACAAGTGGTTGGGACAAACAACATTTTGGAAACATGAAAATAAATAGAGGCAAGGATAAATGCATTAACGCATACCGAATGAGCCATAAAATTGCAGCTCTCTGTTAATAAGCGTGTGGAATTTTAGTAATTGTGTGTATGAACTTTCTTTTGTTTCATCAGAACTTCTAAAATTTTGCTATGCAGTAATATAGATACGACACGACCAAAGATAACCAACAGACAGCATGAGGCAAGTTATATATCAACGTGGCCTTTTCAACACGTTGATCGTCATATAAATCAAATATGATTCATACCATACCTCCTATTTAATCAGATAACTCCTCTTCTACTGTAGTTGAGATAGAACAGAAGGGATCATCTTATTAGTTAGATACTTCGAAGCGTGAGTCGTGGCAACTAATGAGTTAAAGAAATCTCCAGCCAATTTTGGGACGCACCTTGTACACTGGTTGACAAATGCTAAGGAACACTTTTAAGATTTCGAAAAATTTGGACTTAATAGGAATACAATGGTTCTCAATCAGTTGCTGAGAATCGTGGAACACAGTATCGTCAAAGATTCGGTCACGAGGGCAATTGGGGTGGGGGCACCAGAAAGGGATGAAGGAGAAAATGCAGGTTGACCCATCCTGTATCACAGAAAGCTGAGAACGAGATGTAACTTTCATCCCACTGATGTGCATAATATTTACATGCATTTTCGCGAACACAGCTAAAATATTCGGGAAGATATGAAGGTTTTCTTAAGAAATCCCTAATTTTTCCGAGTGTTTTTTTCTTATAACCTGCAGAGTATTCAAGAAAATTGTACGAAACTTACAGAATATTTGACAATATATGAAAGAAGCTTTGTATTAAAATTTGAATATTACAGGAAATATGAGTATTATGAGTATTTTTAGTAAATAATTATTTGCTACGCATGTGCGAAACGTATCGAAATTTTTCTTTCATAACTTCAGAGCCAGAGATATAGGGAAACTTATATAAAAAAAATCCAGTTCAATACCATTAGTATTTAGGAAGATATCGGCATTGCATCTTGGTGAATTGCGGTACACTCTAAGAGAAGCTAAATGATGAGGGTTCTTGCCGAAACTGATATTTTTAAACTTGAATCTTTGAATAGTAATCGTCAAATTGTAAATTAAATTATTTGTTTAACTTATAAGTATACATGCGTATTCAGGATATTCAACTTTCTTAAAATTCAATATTCGAAGATTGAAGTTTAAAAAATATGAGTTTGTGCAAGTACCCTCATCATTTAGCTTCTCGTAGAGTGTACCGAAATTCACCAAGTTGCAATGCCGATATCCTTCTGAATAATGATGGTATTGAACTGGAATTTTTATATAATTTGATACGATTTTACTAGATATCTGGCTTTGAAATTATGAAAGAATTTCGCTACGTCTCGCATATGCGCAATGAAAAATTATTTGCTACAAGCGTTCATATTTCCTTTCATATTCAAATTTTTTAGTCCAAATTTTGATACAATGCTTCTTTTCTATATTGTTAAGAATTCTGTAAGTTTCGTACAATTTGGTTGAAAACTCAGCATGTTATAAGCAAAAAACATGCGGAAAAAAATAGGGACTTTTTTCTATAAAAACCTTTATATCTTCTTGAATATTTGTGCTGTGTTTTTGAAAATGCATGTAAATATTATGCACATCAAACATAACCATTGATAAAGTTACATCTCGTTATCAGCTTTCTGCCAAACGGGATGGTTCAAACTCCATTTTCACCTTCATCCCTTTCTGGTGCCCCCACCCCCCAATTGCTCTCGTTACCGAATCTTCGACGATACTATGTCCCATGACTCTCATCAACTGACTGCAAACCAATGAATTCCTATTAAGTAAAAATTTTTCGAAATCTTAAAAATTTTCCTTAGCATTTGTGAATTTTGAATAGTAGTCAGATGACGGAAAAGACACCTGAGCCGAGCCACCATTAGGACTTTTGACATTGGTCACACATTTACTAAAATGTCACATGGTAGGTGACATTTCATGAGCTGAGATTTCATTACTCATTTGCAATACATTAATATATACATCTCTTGCCTGCTTTTATTTTCTTGTTTTAGGATAGGTTCAAAATTCCTTCCGGATGTGATTTGTGGCTCAAATCCGAGTCTTATAAGGCGAACATGGTCGAAATCGGATAATTAGAAAGAGAGATAAGAGATTTTAAGCTAAATTACATTTTTTCTCTTTTTTTCCCCCAATTTCGGTCAAAATTCACGAAAAATGAAATTTACGGATAGTGTCAAAATTCCTTCGGGATGTGATTGGGGGCTTAAATGTGAGTCAGATAAAGCAAACCTGGACGAAATCGGAT
>BGPR01009488.1:25282-35363 GCA_013235015.1 Araneus ventricosus
GGACGCATTCAAAAGCATAATAATTCACGTCCCCTATTTTGTGTGGACGCATTCAAAAGCATAATAATTCACGTCCCCTATTTTATGTGGACGCATTCAAAAGCATGATAATTCACGTCCCCTATTTTTCTGCAGATACGTAGTGGTGAATCAAGTATTTTAAAACGTTTAAGATAAGAAGGATTGTTATTACAGAAGTTAGAAAAGTTGTTTAGAGCAAAACATATTTACTAGCGGTTATCCATCAATAACCTAGTGGTTTAAGCCATAAATCAGAGGGGAAAGTTCATAAGATCTGTCCTTGACGCTTAACCAGCACTATTCAAAAACTAGCCGTTGTGATCGAAATGTGTGCTGGAAGTTTCTCTGATTTTCCTCCAGAGAAACACAAATACAGTTAAGTCTGTTAAAATCTCTCCGGAAGGGCAAGAAAGCCCCGTAAGGGAAGCTCCACAATTCCTTTGCCAAACAGAAGATGCCACATCTTCCCTTTATAATGAGCAATTGATTCACTGTTTTTGTCAGGCTAATCCAACTGAGATTAGAACCACCACCAGTTAATAAGATAATACAGCCCTGAAAACTGAATACTTGACGGTTGACCTCATTATAATGAAAACAATGAGCCACGTTTCGATTAAAATTTATTTCGGTTAATAAATTAGAACAGAAGTGCTTAAACTTCTTGTCTTTGAATGGGGTTATGTAGTAAGCTACTGGAAATTCTGAAACTCTTTCTTTGTAGATTTTTCAACGATTTTTCGTAAAAAATTTTTAAATATATCATTTATTTAAAGTTTTCATTCATGTTTACCAACTGATTGAAGGATCGTCTTGCCCGCGAAATGTAAGAAATCCAGTCTCAATCTTTATATACAATTTCGTCGGCGGATCTATTATATTCTTGCATATAAATAGCAAATAGTTATATCTTGACTTATTTTCAGGTGTTGCATGCAAGAAGCCATTAAAAAGAGTTCATAAGTTTATTCAAAAAACAAGTCACTCGAGTTCGGAGGGTTAAATTCCAGTCTTTTTAGTATTGTTTAGAGGGAAATAGGTCTTGATGCAGCGCAAGGAAACGTCCAATTATTGTAATTGAAACGATAGTGTAGTTTGCCAAGTGACTAAGAAGACATTTCAACTCTGTTGCAAAAGTGTGTACTGAACTCTGCGATTTATCAGGCTTCTTTCATACTCGAGCAGGAGTGATTCTAATGTTTTCATGTAATAATCATTCGTCTAATATTAAACACATTACTCACTGCTTTTTGAACTATGATCATTTATTACTTTAAATTTACCAATGAATTTTATGTGCATGGAGTACACTTTATAACAGAAAATTTGTTTGTACAGCAAGATATTTCGGTAAGGTGTGACATATATTCCAGTTTTATTTTTACAGCATTTTAAAATCTTCATATTATCTAAAATACGAGGATAGATCCAGAAAGAGATTACAAGGTTAATAAAAATAATTTCTTAACAATAGACAGAAAATACAAAAGGGAATTAAGAGGCATACACCCTGATTACTTTTCCACATAATAACCAAATCTATTTAGGCAATTATCTGAACGCAGGACCAACTTGTTTAACCCGTCTTGGTTGATATCACCTCCCTGCCCATTGAGCCAGTTCTCGGCATATGTTTTGACACCACTGTTTGAAGAGAACCTTCTTCCAGATAGGTGTTTGGAACCGAGATTGGATGCCAAATCTTATATGGGTGGAGGTGGTCCCAGACTTCCCATTTGAACGTTTGCAGCAATTCTTGTGTTTTACGAGCAGTATGGGTATTGTCATGCGGTAAGAGAACACCATCTTTCAACATGCCAGAGTGTTTGCGTCGAATGATTTCACGTTGGCCCAGTTACTAGTTCCTTTTTCCGAAATTGAAGAAACACTTAACTGGAACAAGGTTCTCTTCAGACAGTGATATGAAACAGCTGCCGAGAATGGGCTCAGTGGGCTAGGTCATGATTTCTACCAAGCCGGGCTAACTCTTTAATCCAGAGTCGACATTTTTCTTCTAGCCCATTTGAAACTGGGACATTTGGAGAGAAAGAGATATGAATTGGACTCTCCAAACCTGGGTGGTCATTTACCCCACCACCCCACCCCTGCTATAACCTTCCCTTAAAGTGCAGGTAAATGAGCTGTGGTGGCGAGGATAATTGGACCCCATACCTCGCTTATCTCCTAAGCGATCTCAGAAACTCACCTCTCCTCAAAAGAAGCCAACCACCTCAGACCGGCCTTCGTCGCTGTTCGGAGGAAATTTTTAGACCGCCCTGGACCACCTCACTCAGTGTGAGAGGGTTAAACAAGTTGGCCCTACGTTCAGATAAATACCGAAATAGATTTTGTGATTACGTTGAAAAGTGATCGGCAATTATGCCTCTTAATTCCCTCTGGTATTTTCTGTCTAATATTAATAAATATTTTTTATTACCCTTCTAAATTTTTTTTTATCCTCCTCGTATTAATTTACAGCTAATGTGCAAACATGATAACAGGACGCGTCCAATTATTTTCCAATTATTTTTTTTATTTTGAAATATTTAAAAAAAGGGATTCAGTCAGAACTTAAAAGTGATCAGCACTAAAAGATTGATTGGCAATGTGTATGTAACAAAGTATGTAATATGCATAATATAGGATAAACGTGAAGTAATCAAGGAACGTTTATGGAATGAAAAGGCAGATTTTATCGCAAAATTAGTTACCGAACATAGCCCATACATTAACTGGATTGCATCAGAAGATATTCTTTCCCATATGAAGCACAACTCTAAAAAAGAACTTCAAGAATTTACAGAGATAGTAAATATTATGAAGAACTTGGAGAAATCACAGACATCAGATCCATCTTCAAATGCTCAAAGAACAGAAGAGAAGACATAATTTGCGCCAGAATTTTTAGCAAAACATTAATAACACCAGGACTTTTGAATAAATTTAATCTTTCAGACAATCCAATGTGTAATACATGCAACGTTATGAACAATCTGGATCATATTTTACTTCACTGTTCTAGGTATTCAACCATTCGTGGTCATCTCTGGAACAAACATGGATTTGTTTCTTCAGCAACCTATAGATTTAAGGAACTCACAAGCAAAGTCTTTGAAAATAAACAGAACCTTCATATTTTCCTCCAGAACCTGAAGTTTTTGACATTTCTTTTAATTTGAACCTTTTGTGAATACGGGGATGATAGCATTTGCACTTAAAAATCCCCAAAAACCCTCAAATCAATCAATCAAGGAACGTCTTCGAGGGATTTCTTAACAGAACGCTGGGACATGCTGAAAAAAGAAATACAATATCATAGGGAGAATTTTATTTTCATTCAGTTATGTTAAAAAGAAGAACACTGGCAATACAATGGCCAGCTGCGAAGGTACTCATCTTATATAGATCTCTTTTAGAAATATTCATCCCTATATATATATGTTTCAAATCAAATAGTCCTGATACATCTAATGAAAATGTTCAGAAACATACACCAATTTTTTATGCGTATTTGAATCCATGATTTCCGAACAAAAGACTACCATCTTAAAAGATGATGAAAAATATGGTAGTTTAAATTGTTACATAAGTTTGTAATTAATTACGGAATTTTTGTATTAATTTCAGAATATAAAAAAATGGCAATGCTAAAAAATTGTACAGAAGTATATTGAACTAAGATATATTTTTGAATGACTATACAGATTTTTAAATGGTGGTACAAAAAGAGTACTGCATTCTAAATGTTTAAAAATAATACACAATACAAATTATTTAAAAAAATTTCTTTGACAAGTTAATGAAAATTTGAAGTAGAGTTTTCAGTATCAATGATAACAGAAGCACATAAAAGGAAAATTGCAAGGAAGTAGGCTTTGCAATGCGGAATCAAATACAATCAAAAACTATTCTAAAGTTACTTTTAGGATTTAGGAAACGAACATCTATAGAAGACAAAATTCTGTAACCGCACCCCAAGATTAGAAAGAAATGTTTAATTCCAAACGAAATTTATGGTTGTACTGAAACATCTGCGCTCATATCATATATTTTTTTTTTATTTACGAAAATGCATTTCTTACCGCTCTAATATCGCTCTTCCTTCAAATATCTCAAAGAGATTTCGATGAAATCACACAATATCTTTTAATAATTGCTTCAAGTCGAAAAGTATTCTCTTTACTGATTTGTCAGCATGCTGAATATGGCGAGAAAATGCACCATTAAGAAAAGAAATTTCGTGAGAGCTAACTGATACTGGATTGTCAGAGACAAATCGGATTATATGTAAATCAAGATAAATTATATTCAAACTCGAATAAGTGTGATGATTGTCCAGTAATTCCTAGAGTACCTTGGAAAAAACCCCAAGAAATAAAATATTATATCCTTAAATAAAGTTGATGTCTTTTTCCTAACCTAATTCACTGCCTCCAAACTCATTCTCCATATGACTACTTTTGTACAAAGTAGGAAATGCTCAAATTTTTATTCATTCCAAGTACCATACAGAATGCCAAAACAACTAATCGTATTTTTAATTTTATGTAACATATTATTTACTATACAGTGTGTACACAAATTAAGTGACACATTTCAAAAACTAATAAAAAAAACTAAACATGTTGGAACTATGGTTTCTTTAAATAAGAGCGCATCTCAAAAAGTTTTTTCAGATAAGTAACGTTGCGTTACAGCGAGAAAATTCCGTACGGAATGGCTACCGATTAGCAGAAGCCGATGCGTGTTTTCTGGTTTCTTTTTTTAGTTTTTTTTTTTAATATCACGAATACTCTTCAGTTTTCACACTACATGTGAATTAACAAATTGAAGAGTGTAAAATTCCCTACAAATACATGCTTTTATTTTTCTTCCAGTTTTAATGTTTTCTCAGATAATGACTCTAAACCAATTTCCAGCAATTTACAACCCCCTAAACCACCGAAATGGCATGTTACCTATCTGAAAAAAAAGCTTTTTGAGATGCGCTCTCATTTAAAAAAAATTCGTAGTTCCAACATTTTTAGTTTATTTTTATTAATTTTTGTAATGTGTTACTTCATTTTAGTGCACCGTGAATTATGATAGCGACGTTGTATGAAAATAAGAAATTTTATAGAATATCAACCGAAAGTATGTAATTTTAATGCTTTCGTGGCTCTGAAAAGCATTGCATGGAATACTAAGCATTTTTCCGAACATTTGACAAAAATGTCTTTATTCAAACGACGCATTTGAAAAAGTATAAAATACGAAACTTGAAAAAAATAAACGAAATTCTTCGCAAGTATAAAAAAGTCCCTTTCTGAACTATTTGTTCCTAAAAGGACAACTGGGAAGCCATTTTGTACTTGTCTAGCAAGTGTACCTTACCAATGTCTACAGAACGTCTATGAAATATTAAAATAAAATAAATATGTCTTTCATTGCCTAGGGGGTTTGATAGTAGGAAACTTGAATAGCATATCTTGTCTGTAATATAATATAATATCTTGATTCCATTCAATGACTAGAAATTCAGTATAACAAGCAAGTATGTTATGTAATGATAAGATATTCCATTCAATGAATAAATTCTCTATGCACTACCTGAAAGTAAAAATTCTTCTGACGTTACGCATTTGATAGAACATTCTCCTTCCATACTACTTTGATCCTAACTTAGAATATCGCTTCTATATTCTAATTTGTAGGGTTATTTATCACCTTAAACAGTAGCCAAATCTTAGTAAACTCATTCATCATTTCTTTAGTAGTAAACTCATGATTAAAATGTTGAAAGTTTCATTGAATACCTAGAAATTCAGTATAACGTGCAAGTATTTTATGTAATGATAAGATATTCCATTCAATGACTAAATTCTCTATTCACTACCTGAAAGTAAAAATTCTTCTGACGTTACGCATTTGATAGAACGTTCTCCTTCCATACTACTTTGATCCTAACTTAGAATATCGTTTCTATATTCTAATTTGTAGGGTTCTTTATCATCTTAAGCAGTAGCCTAATTTTAGTAAACTCATTCATCATTTCTTTAGTAGTAAACTCATGATTAAACTGATGAGGGTTTCATTTCAATTTATTTTTTTAAAAACGAGATATGTCAAAAAAATATGTAGTAGAAATGTGTGCAGAACTTAAAAATAAAATTTAAAAAAATATTTAGTATTAGACCAAAGCAATTCTAATTTACAAAATGTTCTCTTTCTATATTTTACCTGCATCAGTAGTATTCTAAATTGGAGGGTTATTGGACCCATTGTGCAGTAACCTAAACTTTATTAAACTAATTCATTATTCCCTCACAAATTCATAAAGAAACTGTAAAAAATTCATTTCGTACTAGATGGTAGATTTTACCCCAAAATGTTCTTTTTTTAAAATCAATACTTGTATAAAACAAATTGACAGTGAAGATTGTTTGCAAAACTTTGAAATAAAAAAAAATGTTCAAACTTAAATCGAAACATACACCAAACTACTCGCAGTTTGCAAACAGTGCGCCAAAAGGGACGATAAATTCGCCAAGCTTCGACATTCCGAAAGTTTCCGAAAATCCTATCTTCATTCCATTCTCTCATCCTGAACTCGAATGAAGAAACGAACAGATGTCAGACGAAGTCGATAATCGGCTGATAAAGAAAACGAGAATGATAAAACGAACTAAAAATCAAGCTTGCCTTCGGCATTACCTACGAGACACAATCTCCCCTTCTTTTTTCAACATCTTATAAAAGCGAAAATTTAGTTCCACAGACTATGCTACGGGAAATGCAAAAAGAAGGGAGAAATGTTCTTGTTCCATTTCAAACTTCTTTCCTTTTATCATTATTAGCATATTTAGGGTTTATGTTCCAATTCGCGAGAGATCAAATCCAACTTAGATTTTCCTCCCTGGAAAACAAGGAAGATCACTCTTGAAACAGTTGATTCTTTTTCCCGAATACGAAATTAGGTACCGTGTGAAAGAAAAGCGATTGCTCCTCAAATTTGGTTGCTTCTTGATGCCTTTTTACATTCTCTTTCGAAACTTCTCCAGAAAGTGAGAAGTGAATTTCTTTTGTCTGCTTGTTTCAAAGACGAATTTTCCTGAAGTGCCGGATACTTTGACAAGTGCATGTAAGGCTAAGATTTTTCTCCCTGAAAAACAAGGAAGATCACTCTTGAAACAGTTGATTCTTTTTCCCGAATACGAAATTAGGTACCGTGTGAAAGAAAAGCGATTGCTCCTCAAATTTGGTTGCTTCTTGATGCCTTTTTACATTCTCTTTCGAAACTTCTCTACAAAGTGAGAAGTGAATTTCTTTTGTCTGCTTGTTTCAAAGACGAATTTTCCTGAAGTGCCGGATACTTTGACAAGTGCATGTAAGGCTAAGATTTTTCTCCCTGAAGAAAAAGAAAGATCACTCTTGAAACAGTTGATTCCTTTTCCCGAATACGAAATTAGGTACCGTGTGAATGAAAAGCGATTGCTCCTCAAATTTGGTTGCTTCTCGATGCCTTTTTACATTCTCTTTCGAAACTTCTCTACAAAGTGAGAAGTGAATTTCTTTTGGCCGCTTGTTTCAAAGGCGAATTTTTCTGAAGTGCTGGAAACTGACAAGTGCATGTAAGGCTATCGATAATTTCTTGGCTTTGTTTTATTACAATAACTATTTGTATCATAATATGACAAAGATCTTTTGTTATCAAACCCTTCGTATTCTTCTTATAAAGATGCGGCTTAAGAAAAGCTTTAGCTAAGTTAACAAGGAAATATTATCTCGAAGGTTATTTTAAAGCAGACCTTGCAAATTTAAACCTTAGCCAGGTGACGAGGATGACACTTGAGCCGACACACCCTCTTCATATTTTCATACCACAGCAAGGGTAGGAAGACAAAAATACAAATTAAGGAAAGTTTTAATTATGATAGAGGTAAAAATACAATAATATTACAGAAAAGAACGAGGAGGAAGAAGAATCTGGTGGATGATGTCATCAGAGCCCTTCATCCATGCAGATTCAAAATTAGAAAAGTTTTTTTGTCGAGAAAAAACGACTTTAAGGTATAAATTTGAATTTTCCTCTAAGGCCTGAACCTATTCCGGAATGGTAGGCTATTTAACCCTAACTTCTAGTTCCCTGGTAATCTATTAACTCCTGAACCCATGACCCTTCGACCTCAAACACTAGACAATGCCATTGGGACACCTCGACCCACTCGAACTAAATAAAGGATATGATCTCTTAGCTATTCTGCTAAAGATTTTCCTGCACACACAAAAAAATGTTTCTAAAAGGAGTTTTAAACAAAGTTTTTCAAAAAGTTTTTGTTATCCGAATTCTAATAATATATCTCTTCTAATTGATTCTTGTTACTTTAAATGAAATATTTTTTGAAAAAATTAAACGTAGTAAGAAAATAAACTGATAATTGGATAGTAACAATAATTTCATATTTATTTTTCCACCAATTCTCAATACAGGATAAAAAAAATTGAACTGATATCTAAAATTTATCTTTTCTGATATACACTATATCTTCAACTAGAAGTAAGCGCACGGCGTTGCCCGTGGAATCAGGACTTCAACAAAATGGGGGGGGGGGGCCCAATGCCCACAATGACACGAAAAAGTTTTGAAAACAAAAGATACACATTATTGATTTTCCAGCTCATTTTTTTTCGCGGTAATGACATTTATCAAAACAGAAATGTATATATTATTGAGATGACGATGACGCGAATGTAATGACGTCAACTGCCGGAAGGAATAGGATTGTAGAAATGTATGCTGGGAATGAAAGAATATGACGTCACCTGCGGCGAGGAAGGTCACGCAACAGCCAATGAAATTGCAACAATGCATCCTGGGATCGTCCGGAGAAATTCTCGCTGTTAAATCTCGCTAGCAAAGAAACTGTTTGAACTGATCAGGGAATAATGAATTTAATATATAATTAACTTCGTTCGAAACGTTTCATGTATAAGCTGAATAAAATGAAAATTATAGAGATGTTAGAACGACAGATGCGAGAATTTGAAGAAATCCTTATTAAAAATCACCATAAAAGTGGCTATTTTTCAAAAATTTCTCAAAATTTAGTAAATTACGTTAGACGTACGAAACAAACTTCATTAGAAGAGAAATCCTTTTTTCTTTCCGATGGTGTAACTGTTTTTTTTTGTACAATTACTTAAAGCCATGATATTGAGAAATGAGTGCGAAAAATCACCCAGAACTACATGAAATATTAAATAAAAAATTTCCTAGAACAAATTTTAAAATTCCAGCTTCGAGGTGCATTCAGTAACCATTGCGACTACCTGTGTGCCAAATTCCATGGCTGTAAATGCGACAGATTCGTCTGGATATCGCAGACACATACACACACAGACAAACATTGCCTTTTATAAGTATAGATAAGCTAGACATCACGAAATACAAGACTATGCATGGTATTGAATGAATCGGAACTATCATTTTGAATAAAAGTTCAATCATTATCGGGGCTGTATTTGAGTAAAAACTTTATGCAAATGAAGAATAATCTAAATTGAAAATTTTAATCCAAAACAGGGCAGATTATTATGAATATGAAATAAGGTTTGGAATATTACACATACATTACAAATCTATATCTACGTATATTTTCCAGAATCCTATATTATGAATGCAAACATTCCTATACTATAAATGCAAATGTTCCTATATTATAAATGTTTATGTTATATGCACACTCTGCGAAAATCTAAATGGCAGAACACATCACACAACTGTGTGGTTTTTGCTGACAGATGAATGGCGCCATTTGAATTTTGCAGCCTCATAATTAAATTTCAGCGTTTTATTTTATTAATAAGGACTCAAGAGAACGTGTGTGGAACTCTTTATGAGTCCTGTAAAATGGAAATCTCACTTGTGTGAGTAACGAGTTGGATTCGCAGGAGTGCTGTTAACTTTTAAGATTCCTACTGGCTGGAATACGTTCTGCTTGCCTCATTTATTTCTTGCAATTAAATGAATGGTACCGGGTTGAGACATTCGTCCTACCATCGTTTGTCAAAGTAGATTTGA
>BGPR01009488.1:42495-57259 GCA_013235015.1 Araneus ventricosus
CCTTACATTAGTGTGATATGAATGTTTGAAAAGAGAGATATTGGCTCATGGACCATCCTCGTCATTGTACCATGGTTCAATGTAGCAAGATTCATTATTAGAATAACCCTCCTGGACCCGAGACCTGGACGCCTGATGGTAGTTTAGTCTTCAGATTTGGAGGGTCGTAAAGTGTGACAGCCATTTCTACAGAAGATCCATTGTGGAACGTGGGCCTTCTGCGCGATAAAACTGCCGTCGTATTGTAAGTCAAACTTCCTTATATTAGTATGGTCTGGATGTTTGAAAAGAGAGATATTGGCTTGTGAGCCATCCTCGTCATTGTACCATGGTTCAATGTAGCAAGATTCATAATTAGAATAACCCTCGTGTAACTTCGAAGAGGGACCTTAAACTACCTAAATTTAAACCCATAAAACTAATAGCTTTAAACTATTGTGAATTGTTGAGTGATACCTTGTTACCTTATTCTCTTGATTACCAATCGATTTCCAAAGGTAATCAGATTTAACATTCCCTCTATTTCTTTTCCGAAATACATGTACCCATAGAATATCATTTTCTCTAATAAAACAATATTGATTTACTTTATTTGACGTTACTTTTGTGTTTGCATACGTACTTACGTTATTCGTTTCGGGCTGTTTTCCGTAAACAAAAGTTTTGAGGTTAAATCAAGCGTGAGCAGTCTCAGCTGAAATTACGAAAATGGATGGCAAACCAAATTGAATCGACGAAGTTTTAACCGAAAAGGCATTATCCATTTAAACATTCAGCCCTCTCTCGTTCAGTGAGGCAACAAAACTCCCCGAATCCACAGGATTTATTCTAGGAATAGGATTACTTCCGATTTAATCAGTGGCCTAATATCTTCTTCTAATCAGCTTAAAGGATATAGGATTTCGGATGATTCGCTGCTTGCTAACCGCTCCTACTAAGGAAATATTCCAAAGCTCTTACTTTTTATTAATTATCAGTTTAGAAACCTTCATTTTCTTGAAAATTTGGGAATTGTGAGTTTCTAAATAGAGGCCGTGGAAGTAATTCGATTTAGTTAAAAATAATTATCTTCATTACATATAATATAATAAGAAAGAATCCTACGGATGACTTCATTGAATAAATTTGTCCAAAAAGTCTACAATATGGTACTTTAGTTATCATACAGGGTGTTCATTAATTATTGTCGGGGTTTCCGTACCTCATAACTTTCGAATAAAAAATATTACGCAAAAACCGATTAAGTATTCGTAAATTACAACTCAAAGAATTTTATTAATGATATTAAAAAGATTAATGAATTTGCACATGGCTGCCCTTCGTGGCTCGTAACACATATAGACGAAATTCGATTTCCCTCCAAGTGTTCTCCAGCATTTGTGGGGTAACATTTTGGATCGCAGTAACAATTCTGCGCTTCAGTTCATCAAGGGAGGACACAGGGGTCTTGTACACAATGTTCTTGACAAATCCCCAAACCAAATTTAGTTTCGAAAAACCACAACACACACATTGCTTTTTCTTGCACGGTCGCCATTTTTATTTATGACGTCATAATTACCCAGACTGAAAATGTGCTAAGATCGCATTGTTGCCACGTAAAATTCTTTGAGTTGTAATTTACGAATACGTAATCGGTTTTTGCGTAATATTTTTTATTCGAAAGTTATGAGGTACGGAAACCCCGACAATAATTAATGAACACCCTGTATAATAGAATCGTCATTTTTAAGAACATCCGAATTGTTGATAATAAATTTTTTACTGCAATGAAACTTGCTACAATTTTTCCACGAAACAGTGATTTCGAATCTCCGATGGGTTTCCTGTGGTATATTTCTAAACTATTTGAGCTATTGTCGAAAGATAATCAGTAATATTGGAAGTAAGAGAATGAATATGAGTGAAACAATTCATATTAAAACATTATTTAACGTGCATAAGCAAGTTTAGCAGTTCATAAATTTCACAATATCGAATTTAAAGTCGAATTATTTGTTCAAAAATGTTGGAAAAATAGTCTAATCCATTTTGCAAGATAATCTTTTTTTTTGTGTGTGCATCATCATTCCTGATCGAAATACTGACATTACATCTTGGTTACGGAAAAATTATCAGTCTGTTGACCAACACTTGTAAAAATTTATGCTATATTTCAGCAAATTTCCTTCTTAAAAATTATTATTCTTCTGAAAATTTCTTTTATTTCATATTTTTATTTTAAATTTGGTAATATCAACGATTAGCATTTTTAATTCTTTCTTATTGTTGCTTTTCATATTAGTAATAATGTTCAAGTACTTTCTAGTAGATGGTTTTATAAATTGTCAAACTGTAATGTATTTGCTTTTTGAAAAGAACTTTTGTTGTTATTTTGAATGAGTTGAAAAAGAGTTGAATTTGATGCTGAGCATTTCAAGAGTCCAGTAAACAAACAGAATCTAAGTCGAAAGACTCATCCATTATTTTGATTAAAGTCCCATAAAGTAACTGGAAATTTTCCAAGGAATGGAATAGCGTTTTAAAAAATGTTTTGCTATTATTTTCGGCAGCGAACGAAAGAACGTTCTTTCGAGTTTATTTTCTTTTCAAAAATACTGGTAATCATAGTTGATTCAAAAGCACTTTTAAAGAATGTTTCGTTCTGCAAAAAAAAGTGACATTTTTTATTAAAAAAATAAAATATACATGCTGTTTGTGTGCTGTTATTGTTAAAAGAAATAGCAATTAATTGTTTATAAATGGCAACGTGTGAATAAAATTATTTTAACTCGTGATGTTTATTGCTCATTTTGGTTTGAAACTTCTATATAAATAGCGATTTCGAAAAGAATAATTTTATATATTTAAAACTTTCTTAATCAGGTTTAAAAGTTTCAATTAGCAAATAAATGTAGTATTCCTTAATATATTAATTTTTGCCTTATTTATTTATAATATATTCTTTGGAGTATTGTCAAAAAGGATAATTCGCCAAATTTAGTGACCTTTTTTATTAAAAAATAAAATGTGCATGCTTTTTTGTGCTGTTATTATTCAAAGAAGTAGAAATTGCTTATAAACGCCAATATGTGTATAAAATTATTGTAACTTTTGATATTTATTGTTCATTTTGGTTTGATACTCATAAATATGTAGAGATTTCCAAAAGAATAATTCTAGATATTTATAATTTTCTTGATTAATTTTAAAAGGTACAATTAACATTATTAAAGGTACAATTTAATTATTATTCCGTCTATAAATACAACTTTGCCTTATTTAAGTTTAAAAAATTTTTGAAGGGTGGTCAAAGAAGTTAATTTGCAAACCCTACGGTCGATTAATTGATTAAGGAGTAAAAACGTTACATTTTCTATTGGCTTTCATGACAAAACATATTATCCAAAAAACTAAGAAATACAGAATAACATTTCTCAATTCACTTGGTAATTCAAGCATGAAAACAAAAGCAATAACACCTGCTTCGGAAAATGAACCAATGATATTTTTATTTATGAAAAATGATAATTTTTTCAGAATGATAATGAAATGTCACATTCAGTACAATGACGAGTGACTAATTATGTCCGCTTACTACCAGACAGAAAGATTAATATTATTTTTGCTTGCAGAATCATTAGTTATCTTCACTGGCAGAGCTCTGTTGCTGAAACAGAAGCCAATGCATCGATTTTTTTTCAAACTCGGATATTAAAATTATTTTCTTACTTCCTTATTAATCCCCATCTAGACTAATAAAAATTTCTAGCAGGAAGAAATAAAAGTTTTTAAACAAATATAAGAGCGATTTATTTTTAATTTTTGTAGGAATGGTAAGTTAAGATATTACCTTTATTTTTTTATTTTGTGATAATTATTATTTTTGTAGCAGTGTTATGAAAATGTCTTCATTGAAAAATATTTATGAAAAATCAAACATATAAATAAATTTATTCATTAAAATGTTACATAATTCAGAAAACAACAGAATGAATCATTAAGTTCAACAG
This sequence comes from Araneus ventricosus, assembly GCA_013235015.1. Lineage (NCBI taxonomy): Eukaryota > Metazoa > Arthropoda > Arachnida > Araneae > Araneidae > Araneus > Araneus ventricosus. The sequence continues at coordinate 46,488 of BGPR01009488.1, forward strand.
TGACTTATTTTATCAAATAAAATAGTATAGATGTTCCGCTTTGATATAAGACTAAGAAATATATAAATTAAATTTAAGTGTATCATTCTCAATTCTGTTGCATATTATCTTCGTCTCAGCTTTTATACACTGAGAATTTGTTTGACTTTCGAACAATTTTAGAAAAAATCATTTACCTATATATTATTAAATTTACTGAAAATTTTTTTGCATTCTGGTAGTTAATTTTTATTGTTTTGAACTTTATTTTAATAATAGGGAAAATGAAGTTTAAAAGTTTTACAACTAAAAGTAGGTCTTCTAGAGCATTAATTTTTTTGATTTTTTTCCAATTTACAAGTTACAATTTTTTATCAGGAATTTATATATAAGTGCGAATTTCATAATTATATTTATATCATAATTCAAGATAGAGCAAATAAATCAAACGTGCAAACAACACTAGTAATACAAAAAATTTTGATTTTCTAATTTAATTGGACGCTAGGATCCAACCTACAGGACACACATTCTTAGTACAGCTATTTTCGAGAAAACATTGCAGAAAAAGTTTAAATCCTGCATTGTTCAAAATTCATTATTGCATTATTACTGCTCTGTTCACAATTTTCGATATTAGTTCGATTTTGCTTAACATTCTCTAGCAGCAGTTTAAATTATAAATTTATTGAGAACAGTTTTAAAAAAAGCACTTTTTTGTGTGTACTGAAAGGAAGAATTTTTCTACTTTTTAATATATAAGCTATAATTTCTTATTATAAATATTATGAAATATTTAAATTAATTCATCTCAAATCATTATCAGAGGCCTCACTGTATGTAATCAAAATTTAATTAAATTAACCACATACTGATAATTAAGATCTGAAGATCAAAAAAATATGATTTTATTAAGAACACCTAAAGGTAAAAAAATTAAAAACTTGAGAACATCAGGACTGGATAAAATTCCATTAAAAATTCCATTTCCAAACGTGAAATAGGACAATTTAAATAAATGTATGCAATAATAAAACCATAAGCACACATAAATGAGAATCCTTTCCTCAACGCATAACTTCGTCTAACTTATACCATCATACAAGAAGGGTAAGAGTGTAAATCCACAAAGAAATTTCTTATCTTGATCGTATGCGAAAATTCTATATTAGATTGTTTTGTACACTTTAGTGACAAATTAATCGGTTTATTACAAAATAATTTTTCTCATTTCGAGGTAGTTAAACCAGACTTATTATTAATAATGTCAGAAGCGAAAATAAAGCACTTTTGAAGGCACTCCGCTAAAAAAATAACAAATCGAAAATCATCTCCCATTAAATGCAAATAAACAATTTTTAAGAGTGCTCATTTTTCATAATAAAGCCCCTATTTTTCTGAAACAAGTAACTCTATCAACATCCATCATGCTTTAAACTTGAATCAATGTTTATTAACTTCTGCCTAATTTAAACTGAGGTAGTTGAGGTAGAGAACATCTGAATGTGGAAAAAAATCAAATCTTTAGCTCTTCAAGAATTGAGTGAAAATTCGGAACAAAATTCCATTTTACATACGTAAAACAAGTCAAGTTAAATAAAGCGTTTAATAATAAACCATGTATAAGTATAAAAATGAAAATCCTTCCTCTTCGCGTCGTCTTACTTATACGTCATACAAGAAAGGAATTGTAACGTAAATCCATAAAGCAAATCTTATTTTGATCCAATATGAAAGTTCATATTCTGTAGTTTTTCACACCTTTATTTGAAGTTATGTTTTATCTGAAAACATTTCTCCTAATTTAAAGCAACAAAAAACGATACATTGTTAAAGGTCCGAAGCAAAACAAAGCACTTTAGGAATGCAGTCTGCTGAAAAATAACAAATCGAAAATCATTTCCCATTAAATGCAAATAAACAATTTTTAAGAGTGTCATTTTTCATAATAAAGCCCCCTATTTTTCTGAAACAAGTGCACTCTATCAACATCCATCAAGCTTTTAAACTTAGTCAATGTTTATTAACCTCTTCTGCCTAATTTAAAACGAGGTAGTTGGCTTAGTTGGAAAAACAACGCATTTGCCTCGTTGTGGCAAATGAGGAGGACCATAATTGCGAACGTGGAGTTGAAATGGCTCATTATAAATTCCACCGGTGGAATTTTACTACTTGAATGAAAGATATATTAGGCGAGGGTTCGATGCTCTCGGGGCTGAGCGCCTAGAATTCCGTTAATCGCAGCCAGGCACGAAATTTCGAGTGGAGCAACTTCAATTCTTAATTAATCATCACATACCTTCTTATGGCTCACTATTCCTGAACAAAACTAGAGAATAGCAGATGCGTGAAAAGACCCAGGCAAATTGCGGTTGAGTAAAGAAAAGAAACTATTTCCAGTTTGTGTGGAAATAAATACGCTCATTTCTCAATAATTAAAAAAGTATGCATCGTTGTTAGAAACAAATGCATTTTTAATAGATTAGTAAGAATTGAATTTTAAAATGGAAAATATATAACTGCACTTGAATTAAGTAGTAAACATCTCAATGTATGAAACTTTAATTCGAATACTTTGCTCTACAAATTTGTTACTTTACACTCGGTACATAGGACTCTATTTCGAATACTTTGTCCTATAAATTTGCACTTCACACTTGGAACATAGGATAATTTTTCATATACTTTGCCCTATAAATCTGATACCTTACAATTGGTACATGTAACTATAATTCAAATACTTTGCACTATAAATGTGATACTTTACACTTGTTCATGCAACTATAATTCGAAAATCGCTGTCTATCATGTACGAGTTAATTTTTACCAAAGTACCTATAAATGTTTTATGTTTTAATGTCTGAAAATTATTTTAAATAATTTAAATAAATTCCCTCTCTAGGTAACTAATTCTATAGGATAATCATGTAATACCAAAGCTCAATTTGATAGATACAAAAAGAGGTTATCCACGTAACTACGTACGAAAAGTAGAAAGTATCCGTTTCATGGTGGAGAATAATTACTAAAAATATAATATTTTTTCTTCTGTGCATAAAATTTGCTCAATATTGAAATATTTTTTCATGTTCAATATTGAAATATTTTTTCATGTTCAATAAATTTAGTTACAGCGGAATTATTTCTTTTCCGATCAATATATTTGATATAAGTGCAAATTAATTTTATCGAAGTGAATATGATCCAAACATATCTGAAAATAAATACCACCCTTTATAAATTTAGGTGGAGGTTGTTCTTCAAAGAAAATGAGTTATGAAAATAAGTTTTTATACCTTTCTAACATACGAACGATATCTCTTTCCTTTAAAAAATTAAAACAGAAGATTTCGACTTAAATGATAATGGAATTGGTTTTGTAATTTAATTTTAGAAGATAAAAATTAAATGAGTGTATTAAAGAACACAAATAATTTCAAGAATTTTATTTATCTGGAGCTAGGTTGTTTCTGCATAAAAATATTAAAATATCTGCCCATTTCAGTTTCTAAAAAACCACCAGAAAGAAAGTACTTGATGGGCATAACAGCATTGTGTAAACAACAATGCTCTGACCTATTAGCATAATGTTATTATGTAACAAAAACTTACATAATTTGCTATAAACAAATTATTTCTTCTTCTAAACAAGTTTTCGCTTGTAGAGGTGTAAAAAAATTAATTATTCTTTTATTCCCACCTATTTATTTCACAGAAAATTAATTATTTATGAAGAAAGAGGGTACTTTACAAACTCACCAGAAAAAGTCGTCGCACCACTTAATATAATTTTTCATGGATTTTTTAAAAAGGAAAAGAATAAAGGAATTAACATATCGTCATCATATCATTGCTGGTGATTTGATTTCTTTTCTCTTTATATTACATGATAGAAATATAAATTTCACATCTTTTGTTTTAAGATTTAAGCTTAAGTTCATCTATAGTTTTAAGTTACCACATCTTAATTTTATCATACACCAACGTGATGCTTTCCGTAGATTTAGGAACATCTCAAATAACTTAGGTAACAAATAACTAACGCTTTCAAGCGAGCGATGGAGTGTTTGCCAAAAGAACGCATGGGAGAAAATGGAGATCCAAATTTGTTCTTGACTGTATGTTAAAAGTAATTTTTGAAACTTATTTTCTTGAATTAAACACTAGTATTTGAGTGTTTCCGAAATACATTGATCTTTCTGTCTGTTAGCTTATGATACCATCTACAATTATTTCCCGACTTTCAAAAGGATACTCGACTAATTCAAAATCACAGGTTGTCATGAAATATGTTTATAATACCAAACTGTCAATGCTTTGAAATTTCAGCATTCTGCATATATATCTCCTAAGGAAAATATGACATCTGTCATGACATAATTTTCAAACGTCCGCTTGGTATTAATTATGCCAATGAGGTATACTTGCAAGAATAAGGGAAAAAATGAGGAAGATTTTTATGTAGATCCAACAGAATATAATTTAAAGTTGCCTTTCTCTCTACACTTTATCAAAAAGTATTTCAAAACTGGCAATTTTCTCATTGCGTAGAAAGTTTTCTGCAACTTTCATTTCGCATTGCCTACACATCCGAGTTATGTTTTCCATAAAAGCGTTTTTCATGCTCTGCCCAATATTTATTTGTCTGTTTCTACACCGCCTGAATATTAATGCGATTGAAAAGTATGTGAAATATTAATTTAAAGCAGATATTGCATACTTATCCTCCACATAATTGTGGCAACACATGTACAGTAGCTCAGCGAAAAGTTAAAAAGAGTATATAGATGCACTGGAATACACCAGTCTTATCGGGCGCCAAGATAACAGAATTAAGTTTCTGATAATTATTTTTTTGTGCCACATGTGACGAGATTGGCGAAAAATGATATCATCTCAGGAGTCATTTATCCTTTCGTTATATCACATGACCGTTATATCAGATGATCGTTATATCACAAGATTGTTATATCACATGATCGTTATATCACAAGATCGTTATATCACATGATCGTTATATCACAAGATCATTATATCACAAGATCGTTATATCATTTCATCCAAAAAATGAAGTGTCAATATCTTGTTCTTGTGCTTTCAGTTATAGGTCATTTTCTGTAAGAAACATTTTGAATATCGTCTTCCACTCACAGAAATTAAACTAAAAATCTAAGCTGTTTTTCCTCTTCGAATCATTTAAGCCTAATTTGTTGTTGAAATTCGAACCTGTAACGCGAATGTAATTTGATAAATTAGCCCTAACTTTCAAAACCAGAGACACTCGATTTCTTCGCCTTCATGGACACAGCACAAAGGCTCATCGATTCGAGTCATACGAGAGACGTAATGAATTAGACGCCACCGCAGCCGTTACACTCACAGCAAGAGCCCCAAAATCAGCTTTAAAGTTCGCAGCGGCGAGAAATAATTCCGCGAAGTGGTAATTTATAACACCTTTATTGAATCAGGAGCAGACAGCTCTTAGATCTCCGCCGGTAGTCTAATTCGAAACATCGATTCTCACTCCTTTGTTGATAGATGGCGCCACACCACTTGACGTTTTCCACGTGTGTTAACGTATTTACGGTCGTACCTTAGGCGGAGTTGAATGGCTAGTTTTCACAGATTGGACATTTAAAATAAATTCAGCCTTCAAGTGCTTGTTCATATGGGGGGAAATTACAGTCATCGAGGCTGCTGGGAAGGGGATGAGAGTCCAAGCATATGGAATTTGGGTGAGAGCTGCAAGTAATCAATGAGACATGATGGATTGTAGCTCCTGCAATATTCTGAAGAACATCAGTAATAAGGATCATTAATAATTATTTTCCCCCTCTTATTAAATTTAAATCAGACAAATGCACTTGCTTAGTATGATGATGATTTTAATGGTGCGAGAATTCCTCCATACTGAGTGACTATAATGGAACCTCGATTTATTTTATGACAATGGCGTGGACAATATTATTAAATTATTAGCTAACAAAAGGGTTAAACTCTCTATGGAGTAGGATATAAATTCTTATGATGTCAAAACTAATATGAAAGGAAGATAAGCATGATGTTCAGAGGTCTTCCTTTCAGTTAAACATTTTTGGATGAAAAATGTACGCCAGAAGATGAAAAATAGCTATTAAAACTCAATCGCACAATCTAGAAAAAACAGGAAAACATTTCTTTTAAAAATCATATACACTATTAATAACCTATATTATTTTATTCTGTTATGTCCTTTGAATTTTAACATCTCTTGAAATTTGAAAATAATTGTTATGCCAATAAAGAAAGGCACGAAGAACCTTCATAACCTGCTTAGCACGATGATTGAGAAAATATTATACTGACATACAGTATCGCATTTTTTTAAAATAATGAATGCATGTGATAATGTTTGACTGACAACAGCAAGTCGACATTAATCATGAAAACATTTAATTGCAGATGAAGCTTTTTAATAATCATGACAATATTTATGTTGATAAATCAGTAGGTATGTTAATTTATTTACGTCTTAAATTTAATTGTTTCTTTTATATAACTTTAAATAATTTAATTCCAATAAAAGTAATCAGATTGGCAAATCATATGGCGAATACGGTTATTTTTTTACAAATGTATCAAACGGTTTTTACAACGTAACTGTGATGTCACTCTTTTATGCCTTCTAAATATGATCATGATTTTTTTTAATGCTATCAAATTCCATACATCTTAAAATAAACGAAATAACCTAGGATTTAGATCAGTAGCAGAGAAATAAAAGAATAAAACAGACCCTTTTTATTTACAATAAGAAATGTCAAAAATTATTTTTATAAAAAATTAAAATATAATAAAATGCAAAAATCTTATACAAATTATCGTGTGTAACGACTTTAAATATCACCTACGATCTTTTCATTTCTTCCGATTTATTTAACTTCCTCTCTATCAAAAATTCAAATCCGTGGTTTGATATTTGAAATTGTTTCTATCAAAAGAAAGAAGTTATTTTATTTCAAGCTATATTTTCTCTTTGGTGTGCTAATGAAAAATGGGAATCCAAATGAAGTGATGTTTTCTTTCGTTATTTAATACATAAAGATAAATGTCACTGACTCTTTGTAGAAATCCACGCAATTCAAGACAATTTCTTTTTCAAATATTTCGGTAATAATAAATAGGACATAGGTAATAAGCAAATAGGACATAAATTTTTTCCATTCTATCTAGGTTTGGTTCTAAAGAAAGATTTTTAAAGGTTGGAAAGAAAGAAAATGAAATTTAAAAATCTTGAAGAGAAAGTCAGTGAAAGGAATTGTCATGTTTAAGATTATTTCATTTGTATTTTAAGTTAATTACAGTAAAATTTGTTAATTTATCGCTATCTTTTTTAATATTTCAGGCAGAATAAACTAAAAATTGAATTTCAAAAATCTTCAATAAGCTGTTAATAACAATACTGAAGAGTTAAAAAAAGTTTAATTTATTAGAACATGTCGTTGTGTAACCACTTCTCCCAAAAGTTATTTTATTTCTTGTTTGATTATATTTATCTTCGATGTGCTATTGAAAAATAGGAATCCAAATGATGCGATGTTTTTCTTTTGTTATCTAACACATCAAGATAAATATTTCAAAGTTTAAAAAAATGAATTAATTGGAATTAGCAGATGTGCAATAGAAATGGCACAACAAATCTCACCCACAGAAAACGAAAAGCTGAGATAACAGTATGAAAAAGCCTCCAACACCAATTAAAGGTTTCTGTTAATTTACATTGCGTGGCATCCTTTGGCGATTTGTGGCAACCTCTGCAAATCTTATTTTCTGATGCGGTGTATAAGATGCACCTAACTCAGAACCTTCACTACTTTGGCATGCAGGGTGCTTTTTCTCTATTGGGGGGTAGAGGAGTATTTGCAGTGTGGGATGACACTCGAGGAAAGGGGGGAGATTTTTCCGATGCTCCTAAATGAGGAAAGTCTAAACCATCGTCAAAAGAATTCCACTTGATGTAGTTTAATCTCCCTCGTGCTGGCAGTTGGAGGCAGTGAGTGTTCTTGGATTAGAAGGAGATGGGAGCTCATTTGTGAGTTGAATCTGTTTACAGCGTCGACAACCGTGAAAGGAGGTGAAAATGTTGGGGGTGTTCTGGAAAGGATTCGTATTGGAATAATGGATGTCGGCGGAACTAGACGGATTTCTTCATAGCTTTTATAATGCGTCTATAAAGATCAATTTTTCCTCTTGATTCTTTTTTGCATTGCGCCCTGTCAAATCCTAATTCAGAGCAAATCTTCGCTTTGTTCAAGGCGCTTGACTGCAATTGAGCAAGGATATATGAAAGCTAATCAACAAAATTACGTATGCTTAAAGAAAATGGGAGCATGCTAAGGATCAGGAAATAGATAACGGGTTCATTGCTCCTTTTATTCAAGATGAGGAGGAGTATAGAATGAAATAACGCCTCGGCATAGTTGTCACGACGTGGATAAACTTTATTTATATTCCTCAATATACCCCATTAGACATGTGACAGAATTTCTAAGAAGATTTAGTTTTTCTCATTCAATAAATCAACTCAAAGAATGGCTCAAGGCATAATATAGATAAAAAAAATATTTTTCAGAGATTTATTTCTCTTTTTTTTACTTTCTCGTTATACGATATACAAAGAGAAAGTATTGTAATCGTCAAAAAATTCGAATCTCGATTTTGACGAATCTCAGTTTTAGACCTCCTGAGGCCGAAAACAATCAATTTTGGAATTATGTCTGTCTGTGTGTCGCTATAAATCTGTGTGTGCGTGAACAACGATAACCGATAAGAAAACTATTAAAAGTCTACGGGGAGCAGAAATTTGTATGGGTCTTTAAACATAGGTTTGTAGGTTTCTATCAGAATTTTGGACAAAATCGTCTACGGGGTTGTCTAGTATGTGTCGAAGTCATGGTGAACACTTTATAATGCAAAACTTGAATAGCTAGATGGATAAAATTTGGCGTACGTGACAAGTTATCGAAATGTAGGTCCGTATAAAATTTTGGGCCAAATCCGTCAAAAAAGGCTTTGACTGTCTGTCGGTCTCGTATAATTTACTATTGAAACCAATCCGTTATCTCGCGCATGCGTACTGGAAGCTCAATCTTCGTGCACGCGAAAAAGACAGGTACGTCAGTTGTCCTTGGAGACGGCAAGAGTGAAAACCTAACAGTGTGCGATAGATGCGTTTTAATCGGTACACCTCTCTTTGAATTGGATTATTTACCTAGATATTTTCAATCACTATAATGAAAAATCTTCTGATAGTCATTGGATTCTGGATAGCAGTAGGTTTACGAATTTTTTTTTTAGCCACGCGGGGGAAGGAGAAACGACACCTTTTTTAGGGAAGTATACGAGAAAGGGAAATTTAGGGAGAACAATCCCGCTGGTTTTCCATATAGCAATGGAAAATCTAGTAAATAATTTTTTAATAAATTTTTATTTTAATAGCCATTTATGTTTTTTTACTGAATTTTTTGTACTTATTCTTGTGAACCACTAATCAGATTTGTTCAAGCCTCGTGTTGCAATTAGAATATTTGTTTAACTTATATACTTAAAACCATTCATAGACGTTATAATTCGATCCAAAATTTTTGAGAACTCTATAACCAGATGAAGCATTCTACTGTTGCTTCAGTTTAGCTATATTCTCTGTAAGCAATTGGGATTTTGGGATGGTCCTCTCGATTTTAAACTAGGATCGGATGACGAGGACTACATGAGCCAACTCCCCACCCCTTCTCCGAATTCACAATTGCTCTATGTACTCTATGTTGGTAAAAATAGTAGCACATTCCGAAAACAGAGGACAATTTTGATTAGATGGTAGAGCAATCTGAACTATCAGGCATAATTCATGAGGATTGTATAGTGCAACGATACAAATAAGCAAAATTGCATGCATTCGCAGCAACTTCTGGTAGAAAGTGATCTATTAACCCTTTGGCGCAGTGTGCCAGCTCATAGCACACCTAATTTTACTCGCTTCTCAATCAGTTAAATTCAACTATAAAATGGAAAATAATAGGTTTAGGATAGGGATAATGGTACTTCTTTTAGAACGTATATAGCCTTGTGAAATTTCGTTTCAGGAATAGGAATTGATTATTAGAGATAAAGTTTGGGAAAATTCCTTAACTCAGAGATAAGAATTTTTTTTTCAGTCCTGGACGTTTTACAATTTTAACAAAATTAACTCGAAATTTTCCTCCGATATTCTTGAAGTTTTAATTTATGATTTTCTGTACGATTCAACGTATTTTTGGAGTGCATCAAAGGGCTGTATCTAAAGAGGTTTACTCATATGAAGGGGTGACCTCAAAGAGGGACGACCACCCTCGGAATGAAATAATTTTTTAAATTTTTTTGTAGTTCTATGTCACAGACCAATAAACTAAAATACAATCATGATGTTTTCATTATATTTCCAAAAAATTTAATGCCTTGCGCCGCAAGCAGTTAAATAGAGAAAAAGAGAAATAATATCGCATAATAATTCACACTTCTCAAAAAAGTCCATCCATCCGATGATTTTTTAACTTTTTTTAATACGGGTGATTCATCTTCAGGCAAATCTTTATAAATTTTGAATAGTGTAGATCATTTGTTCGATTAATAACACGCGTCATAAGGAAAGTCAATGGACTGTTGATGAGCAGATTGTCTCAGTGATATCTGAAAAGAACCATTTAAAATATACATTTTCTAGCCACTGAAGAGATTCTTTTCTACTGAAAAGCTTTAGTTAAAGTGCAATATATATT